>PVJC01005211.1:0-60050 GCA_004026665.1 Murina feae | reverse complement strand
CCCCCCCCCCCCAGAAAAACAAAACAAAAACAACAACAAAACACACACACACACACACACATTATTATTGAACTAGAGAAGACAGATAAGGCATATGTCTGACTGAAAGCAACTGCTGGGTTTGGGGAAACATCTCAAGAGAATTTCTGAATCTTTATGCCCTCAATTGCTTTAGTTTGTGCCTTTCTGATTCTGTAAGGAACAAATTGATGAATTATAGGTCTGCAGTGAAAGGTAATCATTTGTTAGCTTAAGTAAGGTGTCTTGCCTTGATTGCAGTGATCACTATTGAATACATTCACTGCACCTCAGATCCAGTCGTTGAAATGTAAATTATGTGAAGTGTTTGTGAATTTATAAAAGTCAAACACACCATTGAATGCCATGGGTTGTGAAGTGAAGACAGTGGGTTTTAGTTTAAATGAAGGCAGTTTGGAAATGAACATAGCATTTTTGTGTGCCAGGCAAAATAATCCTGTAAAGTCATTATTTTCCATCTTCATTTTAAGAGATAAGGCAATCAAAGCTCATAAGGGCCAAGTAATTTGCCTAAGTTCACATAAGTGAAAGTATTCCATACATTTTCCATTTGTGTTTTCTCTTATTCCACCATTTAAATGCATTTGCTTTTTTTTTTTAGATATGTGAAGATTACATAATTTTATTTTTAAAAAAGTCATGGAATTGTTATGTTAATAAAAAAGTCTTAAGGTATATTCCACAGGAGTATGTGGTTTGTTCCAGTACCTGCTAAGATTTTGCTTTCTCCTAGAACAATTGTGTATCTCCTATGTCCCCGAAGCCATCCCCCAGCTGATGACAGCACTTACATGAAAAGCTATACAAGATTCTCCTTGACTTCCTCACATACAATCTAAAAAAAACACTTCTCCTCTACTGATTATGAATTAACTGATGCTTCAGCTTTACTGCCACAGCTGATGAGAACCTAAAATTAGTGCTCCCAGGTGTGTTTTGGGAGACACAGAGGGCAGGTACATTCTCAGAGCTCTTTCTGTTTCCTGGCTCCACTTTCTTGAGATTGACAAAATGGACAACCTGTGGATGCTGCAGGCATGCCAGGCAAATCCCACGCAGGCTATATGGTTGGGAGGCAAAACACCAACCTGTGTATGTGCTATCCTTGGTACAAGGAATTTTGGTCCCGTGTTCTTTTCATGAGGCCAGTCCTTCTGGGCATCCATTGTGCTGCCTCTGGAGTTGGCATTAGACTCACTCTGGATGGTGTACTGCCAGAGTGCACTGGGCCAGCTTGGAAACCTTGTGCTTGGAGGAAACTCTCCAGTTTTGGAAGTTTCAAATGTGTGAAATATGAGTTCAAATTTTACACAGTTCTGGTTTATCATCTTAATAAACTCAGCGTAGGAGTCGTAGGGAGGCAAGCCTTTCTTTATTCAGAGTTATCCTCATGTTCCAGCAAAGCTAAGGCATTACTTTTTGTTTGTTTCAGCCTCTGCTTAGGGGATCAAGTCAATTTCCCAAGACTTGGAGGGCAAGCAGAAGGAAATGCTACGGAAAAAGAGGTTGAACACGATGCTTGTCTTTACTGACAATGATGCTTATACTTTGCTGGAGGAATGGGATTGTATGAAATGACTCGATACCTATTTTTTGCCTTCCCTGAAATGCCTGAGAGACAAGTGGATATGTATTTACCCAAATTATATAAGTTGTTGTTATTTCATCAACACAATTGCTCCTCTTGACATTTGTAGAATGTCTTTTCATAGTTTTTATTAAAAGCAATGCTCATAACTCCTTAGTAAATAATAGGAGACTTTCGCACAACCTCTTCACAGGTAAGATCTTTGCTATGCAGACGGTTGAATATACATAGATGGGATAATGAGGCACATGGCCAATATCATCTATGTGAAGCAATTTACGAGACTGAGTCATTCTTTTCTTGAACATAGATTTATTAAGTATTGGTTATATGCCAGACAGTGTTCAGTTGTTGTGGATAAAAGATAAATAAGATAATAAGATACCCCGTCCTCTTGGACCTCAAAGATTAATAGCAGAAATCATGTAAACAATTAAAAAGTACAGTGCTCCAAATACTTTAATAAATTACTGCATAAGCTGTAATGGATGTGCTTAGGCATTAATCCATGAACTTCATGATATTCTATGCAGAACTATTGTAATTGTGTCTGTGCATGTGTGCATGTATACTTTTCCTGTATAAAAAGTCAATTATTTTTAAATAAATTCTCCTTTAAAGGAATATAATTACTGAGATGAAGTTAACTGTTAGTATAAGGTAGTATTAAGAGTTGGCAGGAGATATAAAGATATTATGGCAGAGGCCAGAAATTTATAAACACTGTATTCTCCCAATTGTTTCTCTCACATGAAATTTCCAATAGAGCTCTACATATTGGGAACAAAATGAAACTATGGGCCCTAATGCTTAATGCCAAGCTTTTTATAAAAGCTACTTGGACACTTGACATAGGACCAAATCCAAACCAGAACTCTTTCCACCATAAGGCCCAATCATACCACAAGCCATCCTGTGAATAAATGAGGAAACAATGCCCTAATTTTTAAAAATCAAATTAGCCACTCTTTCCTTATTTCTGGAGAGAAGACTTTTACATGGGAAGTAGTGAGGGACAGCTGCCTCTCTAACTTTTGGTGATAGGCAAGGGCTCTTGCTCAGGAAATATTGGAATAAACTGAGATTTAAACCATATGTGCACTTTCCATGAAGAAACAATGGTAAATAAAGATTTTTTGAGAAAGGGTGGTGGTGAAGGTTTTCCTGTCTCCAAAGTAATTTTTATTTAACTAGTGTCTCAAATGTTTACCTCTGGGTACCATGATGCATAAAAGGAAGAATTAATGTGAGAATAAATTGAGATTGATGGATGACTTATTTTTCATTCACTTATAGTACTTCATTTTGAGTCTGGTTATTGGATTAGGAAACCAGTCAGATGTGTATAACCCAAATTAACAAGTTGTTCAGTGTTATTTCCATTGTATCTCATATATCCATTATGATCTTCCATTCCAGTTACAATTACAATAATTTTAATGACCATTCTTTCTCACGTGTTCTCTTGTGTTTTTTTGTTGTTGTTGTTTTGTTTGCCCCTCTTCCAGCCTCTATTATGCACCATTACTGTTAAATAAATATTTATCTACAACTGTAATCGTATCAACACCTACTGGAAATTTTTCTCCTCATTGTCTAGAGAATAAAGTCCAAACTCCATAGTCTAAAGTTCAAGGCACTTTATGAGTAAGTCACAGCCATTACTTCTCATTCTTATTGTCTTACATCTCTTTAAACATTTCTTATTCCAAGAAGACTGAATTACTGTTTAATGTGCATTTTTATTTTGCATAATGGTATTCATTGTCCTTCTTGAGATAATCACTATATCACTATCTACTATTCTATTAAGATTTCTAGAATTATCCTCCAGGTGGAAATAATCTATCATTTATCATAATGTATGTTCAGTATGTTATCTAGAAATTGGTTATATGTGTGTGCATGTATGGGTCAGTGAGGGAGAGGTATCGCTTTACAAGTTGCATTTAAGTTGTTATATTCGCTAGGAAAACAAATAAGGTCTCCTAGTTTGAACTTTTTTGTCCTGTAACTCTATAGAAAATTAAAACCCTTCCAAAACCCCTCAGAATTTCTGTGAGTGTCCAGGGGGGATTATACTTCTTGGTCATATTTGCTTTGGGAGTTCTGAAAGTTGTCCTAAATAACATTTACCAAATGTGAAACTTGAACCCTTCTTATTTTCCGCAAGATCAATAGTCAGTTAATCAACCAATGTAAACAAAAATGAGTCAAACAATACTGTAGCACAACAACCCACTGAAGATGTGATAAGTCACAAGGAGGGTTCTGATTTCTTCAACAAGCAGATTCTATTTAAAATTGCATATTCAACATTTCTATGCTTAACTAAACTTTTGGTTGTTCTACAACTAAAGGTTCTCAACTAATTTTCCCCCTATTTAGCCACCATATTTCTAATACCTTCTGATGATCCCCTTGCTTTCATTATTTTACTTTTTAAAAGCAATTTTATTTTATACTTAATAATTACCAAGGCTTTTATTTATTTATTTTTTTATATTTATGTGTGTTTCCCTGTCTTTGTGTTGTGTTAATCATTTAAAAAATTTTTTTTTTGCTTAAAATATTACAAAGAGTAGTACATATGTCTCCTTTTTTTCCCCTTGATCTTCCCTGCATGCCATTGTTTTGTGTCCATTGGTTATGCTTATATGGATGCATAAAAGTCCTTTGGTTGATCTCTAAACACCCCCATCCCTCCCCAGCCTTCCTGCTATAGTTTGACAGTCTGTTTGATGCTGCTCTGCTTCTATATCTATTTTTGTTTATCAGTTTATAATGTTTTTTATTATCCATAAATGAGTGATGTCATGTGGTATTTTTCTTTTATTGACTGGCTTATTTCACTTAGCATAATGCTCTCTAGTTCCATCCATGCTGTTGCAAATGGTAAGAATTCCTTCTTTTTTTTACAGCAGCGTAGTATTCCATTGTGTACACAGTGGAATACTGTGCCACTGTAAAATTACGTAGGCTTTTAAAACACCTAGGATTTGCGGCTCATCCTTTATACAAAATGGCCCATTGGAGCACATTTTTAAAAACATTTCTATTCTTCAAAAGAACCACTAAGGGTCAACTGTTAAGATCTTCTTTTTACCTTATATTTAACTCCCTTAGCTCTCTCACTAGGCAGCAAATTTCTCAAACACATAGGGGCTGAATCTTATTTGTGTTTTTTGAGGACAAGCAAAGTGCCTGACACATATCAGGCATTGAATATGTTGAGAGTGAGTGAATGGCTGATAGTGAGTATTTCTTCTAGGTCTAAAATTCTATTTAACTATTTCTCCAAATAATTCATTCTAAAGTCATCAAAATGCTTATGTGCCCATTAATTGTTAATATGAATTGACATAGAATAACTGGTTGAATAAATATTGTTTTTAAAGGAGTGAACAGAGACTCCTGATTCTAGAGCATAGGAAATCTGGTTATGCTGAAGTCAGAGTAATGGACACTGATGTTTGCCATCAGTCTGGTGGTTGATCTCTGCATTAGTTCATATTTGCTATTGCTATCACACTTAAGTGAAAGACTATTAGAAAAATTCGGGTTTTAGAATAATAGGTTTACAGCACACTGGTCGCCACATGGCATTTATGTAGAAGCTGCTGTCAATGTCTCTATTTGCTTCTCCAGGGTATATCAAATCTCACCAGGGTATATCAAGTATTGCCTACTTTGAGTCAGGCATTGTCTTGTGTTCCAAATATTGCTTTACAATACTTAGATGTTCAATAGATTATTGTAAAAGTGAATTGATTAGAATTGGGAAGTGTCTCTCATCCTCTTGGTATTGACTCTCATCTTTGTTCCATTTTGGAAATGGTTAAATCTCTGATGCTCCAGAAACCAAAACATATACCCCATGTTACAAAACAAAGACTCATTTTCTACCTTCAACACTGAAAAAAATAGAAACAAAACTAAATGAAAATAAACCAAATCTACTAAAATGAAATAGTGAAATATCCCTTTTTAGATCAATCAACAAAAACAATGCCCTAAAGACTATATTTAATCAAATAAATAAATCAAAAGCCAAGTTAAAATGAGAGCCATCAAAGAGAAACAGTTGTTCAGATCTTTAACAAGAATGAAAAATTGAGCCATATGTCAAAAAATAAGAATGCTTTATCTTGGTATAACACAGCAATGTTTTTTAAAATGTGGTCTGCATGAGGAAGAGTCTAGGGAGGGAGAGCTATTAGGCATAAAACAGTGGAGCTATGTAGCCAGAGTAATGCCTCTGATGGAGAGAAAAATATGCAATAGTGAATACAAATGCATTGTTTAAAAATGTGCTTATGCAATCCATGAAAGTAGAAGACTAAGTGATTTCTGAAATAAAATGTACTTTGCTTACTCAAATAGATAACAGATACTTTATATATTTCTTAATTTCCCAAAGAAATAAATGTGCTTAATGTCATTATGATGCCTGGTGTATAGAAGAAAGCTCATGTAATTTGTTGTCAACTAGGCAGATTTGAATCTTGGACTTACTGCTGTATTATATGGCTTAACATAGAGCTAATTGTATTTAATAAAGTGGGAATATGCTAATTGACCCTCACACCATCACAAAGATGATGGCACCCACAGTCAATATGCTAATTGACTGCCCTGCCCTCAAAGATGGCAGTGCCCATAGCCACAAGATGGTGGCACCCAGTCCCCTCAGCCCTGCAGGGTGGCAGGCATGCCCACCTCCAGAGTTCCCCAGTCTCCTCAGCCCCCCAGCCACCCAGGGGTGGCCCAATGCACAGGCAAGCCTTGGATGGCAGCTTCCCAGCCACCCAGGGCCAGCCAGAGGCATGCAGGTAACCAGGACCAGCTGAAGCTTGCACTGCCAGCAGTGGCAGCAGCAAAGATGTTATAGGGTGTTGCCTTCCCCTGATCTCTGGGTTGCCTCCTGTTCCTGAGGGCTCCTGGACTGTGAGAGGGGGCAGGCCGGGCTGAAGAACTCCTCCCCCCTCCAGTGCATGAATTTTCATGCACTGGGTCTCTAGTATAGTACAGTTTCTCTAGCACAGATAGTATCTTAGGCATTGCAGACCAAGTGGTCTCTGTTGTAACTGCTCAAACTCTATCATTGTGGTTGCAAAACAATCATTCATAGGAAATATGTAAACAAACTGCTATGGCTGTGTTTCAATAAACTTTATATACAAAATAGGCAATGGTCTAGGTTTGCCCTGAGGACTATAGTTATAAAACATGATCTCAGGTAATGGCTAGTGTGTTGCTAATGCTTAAAAATGAATTAAATAGATGAAGAAGGTGAAGAAAATAGCTAAAGAACACATATGCATTCCCCACGGACATAGGCAATAGTGGGGTAAAGACCAAGGGAAGGGGAAGTAGGGGTGGATGGAGGTTGGCAGTGAGGGAAAGGGGGTACCTGGAATAATGTCAACATTAAAATTTTTTAATAAAAAAAGTCACCCAGCAGTTCCTACCACTGAGAAAATTTTGAGTAAATGCATTGGGTCAATAAAGCAGTCAAGAAATCAGGAAAGAAATATAAACTGGTGAGTAAAATTACCATTTCAAGATCACCACTTAATAGTTTACTATTTCACATGTCATTTTTTGCTGTTTTGATGAGATCATTTGACATTTTCCATTAATGTCCTAGATATAAGAATGTGACAGTCCTGTGGTCAGATTTTTTTTAAATACCTATTTTTAAAATATATTTTTATTGGTTTTAGAGGGAGAAAGGGAGAAGGATAGAGAGATAGATGCATGGATGAGATAGAAATGTCCTTTGGCTGCTTCTTGGATGCTGCCTTCTGGGGATCCAGGTCAAAACATGGGCATGTGCCTTGACCAGGAATCAGACCATGCTCAACCACTACACCACACTGTCTGGGCTTAAATAACTTTCTTAGGCTTGGCTGGCATGGTTCAGTGGTTGAGCTCCAACCTATGAAGCAGGAGGTCACGGGTTGATTCCCAGTCAGGGCACATGCCCCAGTTGTGGGCTCGATCCCCAGGGGAGGCATGCAGGAGGCAGCCAATCCATGATTCTCTCTCATCGTTGATGTTTCTCTCTCTCTGCCTCTCCCTGCCTCTCTGAAAATAAAAATATGAAAAAAACCTTTCTTAGAACATTGTTAAAACAATTGGTTTAGAATATGGTGTTTGGAAAGCTTAGTGCTTAAATTTAGAGGAAATCCCCTATAGCATTCTTTCCAGGGACGACTATGTACTAGGAAATGTTAATAGGGTTCTATAGTAAAATATTTTTTGAGAATTGTTTTGTTAATCAAAATTAAACACATCTTAGATCAACTGAAGGACTTGTATGCATGCATATAAGCATAATCAATGGACACAAGACTCTGAGGGGTAGGGGAGGAGAGGGGAAGGTCAAGGGGAAAAATGGAGACTTATTTAACACTCTTTGTAATACTTTAATAAAAAAAAGGAAGTCGCTGGCATGGAATTCTGCGCAGGGTGGGGACCCCTGCCTGCCCAGCCTGGGGTGCAGGGCGGGTCAGAAGCTCCCTCATCACTGCACCGGGACCATCCTCCCCATGTACCTGGGTCACCCTGCAGACCTCAGAAAAAAAAATTAAACACATCTTTTTTATTACAGAAAATCTCTTAGGTTTTGATGTTAAAGAGGGTAGAAAATACATTTTGTACAACTTTTCAGTATTATTTAACTTTCAAAATTATTTATTTATTTATTTATTTATTTATTTATTTATTTATTTATTTTTACCTACCTATTTCCATCTCCAGAAAATAGTCTCTGGAGAATACTATTTGGGCAACACTATATTGTAGCACAATTCAAATCTTGATATATTTGAAATAAATTGTATGAATGGACTCCTCAGACAAGGAACTTAACAAACCAAGGAGTGGGGAGTGAGATGCTAACAGTTAACTGTTAAAATTCCTTCATTTTTTTTCATTCCATCACATCTTTAGTAATCACCCTGTATTTCTTTTATTCAAGCTAGAACCTTACTTATTCCTATTCAGAAGTCGGGGATAGCTTTATGAATGGAAAGTTTAGATATTCTATAAAATGCCTGAAATCTCCAAGTCTTTGTTTCACATCTATAAAAATCTTTTAAATTTCATGGGAAGATAAACTTTTATTTCCAAAAGGAACTTCAAAGTTATATGAAGATAAAAGAAGAGCTCCAGTGAGTGCACTGGAGTAATATTTGGCAATAACCTGCAGGAGAGCCCGTCTGAATTAGAAAGAACTGTGATAACAAATCCCTTATGTTTTAGGTCCATAGAATCTTGAAATAGGTTTGAAGCAGCTTATTTGAAACTAATACTCTTGCATTAGAATAATTTACAAAATTTGATAATGAATTTTATTTTAGCAGAAATGAAGATGAATAATTTCCAAGCAACTCTCTGTGCTTCTAAGAGAACTATGCTTTTTTGACTGGTCTCAGAGAAGCACCAGAAGACACAAAGGAACTATTTTTGACCAAATAATTGTTATAAATTCAGCATCACCAATCACCAATATATCTATCTTAGGGCTCTCCTGTGATATTGGTTCCAGGAAGGAACAGAAAATGTTTTACAAGTGTCGTCAGACAGAAAAACGGCTTATTTCTACGTCTTCTTCAGTCTTCAAAATACAGACAGACATACACAGGCAGACATTGCTTATCTTGTCAGAATTTCTTTATAAGGATTTTTTTTAACGAAAATTCTGTTTCTCTTTGTTCAAGATCATCATGAAACAATATTTACTATAGTGCCAGTGGGACAAGAAGTTGGATATGAAGTCTTCTGATAACTTATATTTATCTAATGGCTCCATTATATTTTTGCATATTATGTATACTTAGTAATCTGTGCTTCTAAAGTGTGCTTGGTGCTAAACGTACATGCTGCATTCAATTAATGTCTATTTTCCAAAGGAAATTAGGACTGGCCACTAAGATGATCCAACCCAAACTTAACAGTGTTGAGGCATTCTTGAAGATGTGAATTACAGAAAACCAGTACAGAATAAAAAATCCATGTTCTAAAATACTGATGGATTGCCTGAGTTAATTAGAAGCCAGGCACCGTATAGACATATAATGTCATTACCTAATTGCATAATATAATTTCTCAGAGATTTAGGGAAATATAGACTTCTTTTAACTTCAAATGTTAGAAAGAAAACTCTCAACACCTTCTAGGATTATAATTGAATGGGGCTGGGTAGGTGGAGAGTGAGACTTGACATTCACATTTGAGACTGTGGGTTCCATGACAGCCTTTGTAGGGAGTAGGGAGGACTTTCCTGTCTCACTCAGTGGTTACATTAAAGGGATTTAAATGTAGGCAAGAGAAGGTTTTTGTCTGAGAGAATGAGTGGCCAAAGCCAGACAGAATATTTTTGCTCTTTCTAGATTTGGTGAATAATTCGTTCCATTCTAGAATTTATCATGATTAATACCAGATGTTAAATGCAACATATGCAAATAGTCTATGTCAGATTACATATTTTTTATTATGGATTTATTTTTATTCCATGACCCTTGAAAAGTATATAGCTGTTGTGGTCACATGCTCTATTTTGTTCCTTTTCTTTTATTTCTTTCTTTTTTTAAAAAAAATTTTAAGAGTTTAATTGAGCCAAACTGACACCATATCCTAGGGAGCAAGATCTCAAATGCTCTGATGAATAACAGTTCCGCAGTTTCCTTTTTGCATTTGAAACTAAGGAGGGAATGTAAGGAGTGGAAGTGGGAAAAAGCAAGGCAGGAATTGAATTACAGGAGTTAATAAGATTGTGTGCTTTCTTGAGGGTGGTTATGTCTTTGAGGGGTATTACTCATTTTCAAATTTCAAAGGTGTGTTAACCTAGATGCACAGGAACAATGAACAGAGTTTACTTAAAATTTTTTTACTTAAGAATTCATATGCTGGGGCTACCTACCATGATCTGCCCAGTTAGGAATTTAGACCAGATCACCCTGTGAGGTTACTTTTCATAGAACTTTTTAAAATATTTATAATTCTCCCTTTTGGTCATGTATTGATGACCAATCTTTTGGTCACATAGTGTGATGTCATAGTACTAAGAAGGCTCATTCCTGGGAAGTCTCAATCATCTTTTTAACCATTGTGGATTGGGGCAATACTGTAATTATCAGGTCCTAGTTGAGGTTGAATTTTTTCCAAAAAGGGCAGTGGAGGTAAATGGAAGGCAATTAGTACTTCTGGCTTTCATTGGAGAGAAAACTCTATGGATAATTTTATTTTACCATCTATAAGATGCTATTTTTTTCTAAAATCATTAGACTGAAAATTGAGGGGCGTCTTATACAAGAAAGTCAGCTGAGGGGGGCGCAGCACAGGTACATAACTGCCCATACCTTGTCAAACAGACTTCCTCCAATCATGAGCCTTGTTGTTACTGATGTCAGCTGATGCCATAATTGGAGAGTACACAGATGCAACAGGGACCAGAGTGTTCTGAGCCCATGAAGATGTCAAAAAATAAAAATAAATACTGGTAAGTGATTGTCTTTCTCTGCAAAATTCAAACTGGATGTAATAAGCTATGCAAAAGAGCATGGAAATAGAGCTTCAGAGAGACAATTTGGACTTCCACTGAGTGTATGATTAGACAGTGGATAAAACAGGAAGAACAACTCCTTAAGATGCCAAAAAAAAGAAGAAGGCCTTAAGAGGAAACCCAGCAAAATGGGGAAACTTGGAGCAGAGGCTTAAGACTTGGATTATGGAGCAGCACCAGAGTGGCTTATGTGTGTCAACCAAGCTTACTCAATGTCAGACAAGAATGTTTGCAAGTGAAACGAACATTGTTGATTTTACAGGAAATGCAAAATGGTGCTTCAATTTCATGAGGAGAGAAGGGTTGGCCGTGAGAACACAAACAAAGTTAGCTCAGAAAATGCCACCTGTTTATGAGGATGATCTCACTTATATAGACAGTGTCTCAGAATATAGGAGTGATACCATAGAAGTTGAAGAAATTGACATGTCTGGAACTAATGGTGCTGAAGAAGAGAGCAGTGATGAAACAGAGATTGAGTAAAGTGATATGCTGCATAATATCATAGTACTAGTATGTAAACATTACCTGTAGTAATGACTAAATAAAAATGTATGCTGTTTTATGTTTAAAATATTGATTTCTTAATTTTGGGTTGGAAAAGCGGGAGGTATCTTATACATGGGGGCGTCTTATATATGGAAAAATATGGTACTATGTTTCAAGTTTTGCCTTCTGTCTCAGTTGTCTGTATTTGGGATCTAGTATTACATTTGCATAAGCCATAAAATAGTATTCAGATGTATCACATACATGTTCAGTAATCGTAACTAATTGGACTATGTAGAGAAACCCAAAGAATAGAACTATTTTTTATGACTAATAGCATTAGCAGACAGATAAGGACACAAACAAAATAGATTGAATAAAATATTAAGCCTAAGATATAGAAGTCTTATCTATGTCTTGGAAAATCTGTCTACCTCTGATGTCATCAGCTTCTCATCCTTGAGGAGTCTGTGATGGTCTTTCTAAGCAGAGGCCAGTGTCTGAGACTTCACATGCCTTCTTTATGGGGTACAGAGTAAAGGGAAGAACAAAATATTGAGAAATATCTGTGAAAGAATCTGAAATGAGTTGATGGAATTAATGACAGAAATGCAAAATGATTGTGAAAAAGAACAGTATGTTAATCTTAATAAGCTCAGTATAAATAACAACTATGGTACCATTTCATTATTTTTCTCAAATAGCATCATTATTATTTATGATTAAAAATAACTTTTCTGTATTTATCTTGCAAAGCAGCTAAAAGTGAATTGAAACATACATTATCAACTGAAAAAATTGCATTGTAGTGGATTGGAGGTAATTTGAAATTACACCTAATAGAAAAAAAGCGCACTCCAAATTAATGTATTTTGCTACTAGGAAATAAATGAATCTTTTACTCATAAGTCTTGTTTTAAGGAGAACCTTTAGAAATGAAGGCCAATTAATTGTTAAGAACATGAAATGAATCAAAGCAGCCATAAATGGCATTCGTGATTACAAAGAAGAAGATTTTCTTCTCTTTGAGTCTCTCTCCTTTCATGTAACGCAGGCAAAGTACAGTTGCACGACATGGAGATTCTTAGATGGTTTTGTTGCCATAACTTTGACATAAGATTCTCCTTTGCGTGGTTAAATCTTTTACATTGCACTCTCTTCTCTTTGCACTCGCTTCCCAAGGCTGTATTTTTCATGACTGCTTCCCACTGTTTGTAAGTGGGGGTATGCTATGACTTATAAACAAGGAACTGCTATTAGTCAATTAATTAATTAGGGTCCTGTCTGAAGTTATCTTGTGAAGGATAATAATTTTATAGCTTAACTATGACCCTCTTCCTTCCTGAGAAATGTCATTCTGAGAAAATATTGACTGAGGTGGACCCCTGTGAGGTAATATTTGTATAATTTATAAATACTTGAAGATATTAAAGTGTATTATCTATTTTTTGATAGTCAGTAATAAGTATAATAAAGTAACCTCATTTTTAAACAGTATGTTTCTAGGTGACAGTGAAGGCACAATTCACAAACATGCTAACAGTTATTTCTGAGTTAGGAGATTTGGACCCAAATCAAAATAGACACCTACACATATACTTTATATGCCATATTATTTAACTGTTTCAAAACAAAGTGTCATTGTTCATGCAGTTTCCTAAGTATGAAGTGCTATTCTCTCAGTTTACTGAAATTGAGATAACTTAAAATAATTATAAGTTCTATCCTTTCATGTTCTGTCTAAAATTTCTAATATTTATCTTGACTTCTTTTAAAAATATTTAATTACTGTAAGTTTCACCATTGTTTTTTTTTTCTTTTTGTATTGAGTTTATTTATTTTAGACAGAAGGGAGAGGGAGAGATAGACAGAGAGACAGAAACTTCTATGATGAGAGAGAATCATTGATTTGCTGCCTCCTGCATGCCCCACACTGGGGGTTGAGCCCACAGCCCGGGCTTATGCCCTGACCAGGAATCGAACCCGTTACCTCCAGGATCACAGGTCAAAGATCAACCAAAACACCAGCTGGGCTGTCTTAACTTCTTGATCACCATTAGTCATTGTAGAAAATATGCCATTTCATCCCAACCATATCTGTTTTTAAAGCTGTTGCTTTTGGATGGGTGATCAAGTTGGCTTACTATTTGGAACCCTAAGGTGGGACTATTAAGTGATCTCCCAGGCTGTTTCAGACATTTAGTTCATGCTACTGTGCTCCTCGTGAATATGCTACTTTCTTGATTTCTAAGTCTTAATCTTGCTTATCCTAAGCATTTGACCTCAATGTCTGCTTTTTGCCTTTGCTTTTAATTTAGATATTATGATGTTGATTTTCTATCATTAAGTTCTTTTTTTTAATCTAAGGTTATAATTTCAATAAGATGAACTCCATTATACTTCCTCTTCTCCTGGCCCATATTGTGTGGTACGGCAAAAAAACAAGTGAACACAGAGGTTGGAGTATAAGATTTTATTCCTACTATATGCTCAATCTTGAAGAAGGCATAATTTATCTAAGCCCTTATTGATTTCCAATACCCTATACACGGGGTTCCATTATAAATGCCAGTAGTCAAAGGTGATAAGATTGGTGTGTTTTCATGACACACTGTAAGTATTTTGTAGTTTATGTAAATCTGTTATCAAAGGTGCTGGGTCTCAAAGTGCAGCTGGTAGAGACAATGAAGGGTCTGAGACCGTGCAGGGCAGGGATGGGATATAGGAATGGTTCCCATGGTGGGCGTTGAGGTGGATATTCAGCACTATAATATGTAAAGCATACAAAGAGGGGTGATGAATTCAAGGTAGGTTTAAGCCAGTGTATATGCCTTTGAGCTAGCATCTACTTGTATATCCAAGGAAGAACACTGTGGTTGGTCGGCATTGTAATAACACCTTAAGTCACACTAGAGTCAGCTTGACAGTATGGTTATTTTCAAGGGCATCAAATATCTCTAAGGAGGAACCTAGCCATGAACTGCTAATAAAAGTATAGGGGACATCTAATGGGAGAGTGGGTTTCAAAGAATCATATAGTTCAGCTGGGCTTCAGCCATATCTTCAGTTCTTTAATAAGCCAAAGCAGAAGTCTGCTTGTATGCATGAGGCCAATATGAAACACATGACCTAATATTTGGCCAAATAAGCTTGGTACTTCATCTGCATGTCTTAGGCCAAAACTTCTGGATCTGAATCAAATATTAGCTTCCATCTAAACTATTGAGTGGTTTCTAAGTAAGTTGGTTTTCCTATGTGTTCTCTAAACACCATGGTAAATACATAAAATGGAATTTAATTTTGTTTTATTGCTTAAAATGTTACAAAGGGTAGTACATCTGTATCCTTTTTTTCCCCCCTTGACCTTCCCCTGGCCTCCCCTACCCCCAGTGTTTTGTGTCCATTGGTTATACTTATATGGATGCATAAAAGTCCTTTGGTTGGTCTCTTTCCCCTCCCCCCGCAATCCTCCCCAGTCTTCCTGCTGTAGTTTGAGTTTGTTTGATGCCACTCTGCTTCTGTATCTAATTTTTGTTTATCGGCTTATAATGGTCTTTATTATCCATTAATGAGTGATGTCATGTGGTATTTTTCTTTCATTGACTGGCTTATTTCAATTACCATAATTCTCTCCAGTTCTATCCATGCTGTTGCAAATGGTAAGAATTACTTATTTTTTACAGCAGCATAATATTCCACTGTGTAGATGTACCACTGTTTTCTAATCCATTCATCCATTGATGGGCATTTAGGCTGATTCCAAATCTTAACTATGGTTAATTGTGCTGCTATGAACATAGGGATGTATATATCTTTTCTGATTGGTGTTTCTGATTTCCTGGGATACATTCCTAGAAGTGGGATCACTGGGTCAAATGGCAGTTCCATTTTTAACTTTTTGAGGAAACTTCATACTGTCTTCTATAGTGGCTGCACCAGTCTGCATTCCACCAGCAGTGCAGGAGGGTTCCTTTTTCTCTGCATCCTCTCCAGCACTTGCCCTTTGTTGATTTGTTGATGACAGCCATTCTTACAGGTGTGAGATGGTACCTCATTGTTATTTTGATTTGCATCTCTCAGGTGAATAATGACTTTGAGCATGTTTTCATTAGTCTCTTGGCCTTCTTCTAAATAGACTCTTTTGAAAAGTGTCTATTTAGGTCCTTTGCCCATTTTTTTATTGGATTGTTTTTTTTCCTTTTGTTAATTTGTATGAGTTCCCTATAAATGTTGGAGATTTACCATCATAGTATTTCCACTTTTTATAAGTCTGTTTTCCCTTTAGATCACAGGCTCCTTAAGGGCCAGCTTAAAATTGCTTTAAGCTCCATGTTTGTTACAGCTTAGGACAATGGCTGGTATAGGCATACAAGAAATGTTTATTGAATGAATGAATGAATGAATGAATGAGCTAACAAAGCTCTGTTTCAGGACCATCGATATACCTCTGAATATTCTTTAACCATCCTAAAAACAGATGCTTTGGTCACATAATTAACTAGCTTCAAAATAGAGGTGATTTGATGGCTGTGATGGATGTTGGCATGAAAGTGAGGGAGAAAGTTTCCTAAACTTTGTTCTGAAACATTTGGACCGAAGTCTCCATCCCGACTAAGGATACATGTAAGCATGCCATACATTGGGATGCTTCTGGTTCCTTCTAAAACAATACCAGGAAAACAATTCTAAGCATATATCCCATCAGTGCAGGGATCACTTTGCCATATGAAGTTGTTCTAAAATTCATTATGAATGTAATTATTCTTTTGTAGGATTCAATAAAACTTTCAATAAGAAAGAAAGAATCTTTAAATTCTTTTTCTTAGTCTCAGATTTTGCCATTGAGGACCTTTAATAAGGAAATTCTCTAGAATTTTTGGTTCACAATGACCCTATCAGTTTTTCTAAATACTTAGAAAGCACTTTACTTAGGGAAATGTTAGGATCTGTGTTAGTTTGGAGGCATTTTGGATTCATTAGGCAGTTAATGATACTGAACTGTTCAGCAGACATCACTGCCACAAACACAGAAAAGTATTTTTCCCCAACCTTAATGTGTAACAAAGAAGGTCTTACCAGACTTTTTTTTTTAAATCCAAGTAGAACATTTTTTTTGCTAAGTAGAACATTTTTTGCTTAATCTTCACACCCTCCTATTTCAGAGAGCAGAATTACCAAGTAAGTCAAGAGCAGATTATACTAAAAATGGGACTCCCAGGATTATGAACTTATTCAGCATAGATTTTATAGGAACCTCAAGGGATTTATTCAAAATTGAACTTGA
This sequence comes from Murina feae, assembly GCA_004026665.1. Classification (NCBI taxonomy): domain Eukaryota; kingdom Metazoa; phylum Chordata; class Mammalia; order Chiroptera; family Vespertilionidae; genus Murina; species Murina feae. Next base: position 43,079 of record PVJC01005211.1, on the reverse strand, counting down.
ATAATTTATAATAATGTTTGCTGGTTTTGGAAAACTGCCTCTCAAAAACCTCTTTTTTTCATTCTTTTTAAATGTGTATAAAGATGAGTAACTTATGTAATAGAAAAATAGGGTTATAAGAGAATCTTAGGGATCTACATCCTTTACAAAACCTATTAGCTTTAGTTAAAAAATATTTATTATAACACTTGCTTTAGGACAAAGTATGTTCAGTCACAGGAGTCAACATTCTGTTGAGTGCATGGTCAGAGTTTCAAGATACCCTTGGTAATAATTTGCAGTAAGGCCAGTCAGTTTTGTGATTTTTCTCAAGCTGACCTCAGAAGCTCAGATATAGGGAAAAGCAATTATGGCATTACCTAAGGGTGAGAAGATATGCAGGAGAATGAAAAAGCAATGGATTCTAGAACAAGGAATATACATGATGGAAATAGCTGCTCCTTGTCCTAGAACATTCCTCCTCCAGACATTTCCATGACGCATTCTCCCATCACCTACTTCTCCTAGAGAGACTTTCATTTGGAACCCAAATCTAGCAGAGTGGCACCATCATTCTCTGTTCCCTTGTGCAGCTTTATTATTATTGATTTCAGAGAGGAAGGGAAAGTAAGAGAGAGAAATAGAAACATCAATAATGAGAGAGACTCATGTGCCCTTGACCAGAATTGAACATGGGATCCTTCAGTCCTCAGGCTGACACTCTATCCACTGAGCCAAACCAGTTAGGGGCCCTTGTATAGCTCCCCCTTCCTTAATAACTACTCATCACTATATTTATATTTGTGTTTTTTTATTTTTTTCAACATTAAAATGTAAGCAAAGCTTATTGAGGGCAGGGTCTTGATTAGTTTTGCTCATTTTTATATTTCTTGTGTTTGGGTCAGTGATGGGTGGGTAATAGGATCCACTAAATATTCGCTGAGTGGCAATATTTATTTCAAGATGACAGGTAAAGAGTCTCAGAATGCCTGACCATAAGAGTTCAGAAGAGTTGAATTCTCACTACAGTTAAAAATGAGGAAAGGTGAAATAACAGGAAGGATATAGGAGGCAGACATATGTTTAGAATGAAAGAGGTGAGGGTTAGAGATGTAGATCTTTGAGGAGAGCTAAGGCAGAGATCACAAGGGCTAAAATGAGGCTTCTGAAGTAGTACATCATTGGAATTCATGTAGTACAGGAGGTGTGAAACCAAGATGACAGGTGATAAATCAGCATGTACCATTTAGATCACTTAGGTTTATTGTGGTGAGCAGTGGAGAAGCAGACTGTGGAAGGAGGCAAGAATGATTCCAAAGAAGACACAGGAAGGATAGAATCAACATTTGATGAGAGCCTCCCTATGATGCTGTCATTATTGTTTATTTTGTCAGAGGAGAAATCTTTTCCCACCCTCATATTTTATTGGCAAAAATAAATCACATGTTCACATATGACTGCAGGGCCTGCTGGGAAAAGTAGTTCTAGGCTAAGCAGGTGCTTCCAGGCTCAATTCTATTGCTATGGACAAGGAAGATTTTGGTGGGAAGCTACCATTTTCTTCTTTTTTTTATAAAAAAAAATAACTTTATTGTTGAGAGTATTACAGATATCTCACACCCCCTCCACTGGCCCCCCTCCAACTGCTCCTGCCCCTTCCACAGGCCTTCACCACAATATTGTCTATGTCCATGGGTTATGCATATATTCATATAAGTTCTTTGATTAATCCCTTTCTTCTGAGAGTCGAGAAGATATATCCTCAGAGACCAAGTGCCTACAATTACATAATAACAAGCATCACAGCCATGAATAAAACACAGGTTTTTGTGGCTCCAAGTTTCATACTTATTTTACAAGATTACTCTCCTCCTCACTCCTTCTCTCTCAGTTACACTTCCTCCACTCTTTCTTAGTTTCTTTCTTCCCCTTAACTTGCTCTCCTTGTCCTGAACATGGGATAGTTAAAAAATTCAGAGAAAACATTCCATGCCAGTTATATTTCTTTCCCCCTAGTTTGGAGGAAAGATTTAATAATGCTAAAAAGGAATATAAGGTAAACTATCCAAAATCAGCAGGATATTTAGCTAGTATTTCTTGTGAGAGCAAATCACAATAATAAAGAGAAAATTGTGTCAACATTTGTTTGAAAAAAATGAATGCGCTATAATTTAAAATTTTAGAATTTTTGTCAAGAAAAAAAGTATCTCCATTAACTTAAAATACTCTGGTTCCTAAACATTGAGCTAATGCCTGCAAAATGCTACATGTGACATATTTAGGAGTTATGGGGATATTGGTTGTTGAGAAAATTTCTAGGAGGTTTTAAAAGGATATGATTTAAGCAAAAAATATAATTTTAGCTTAAGTAGAATTTAGTTTGTAGCAACAGTATCATAAGAATTTTTTAAAAATTGGGTCTGGCTAGAGGGCAAAATAAGAAGATTTGAAAGAACATCTTTTAAAGTTCATATTGGCTAACCACTAGACTGTACAACTGAAACTAATATAAAATATTTAATGTAAACCATAATTTAAAGATTTTAATTTTTTTATTTATGAGAGAGAGAGAGGGAGAGAGAGAGAGAGAGAGAGAGAGAGAGAGAGAGAGAGAGAGAGAGAGATTTGATATCCCATTTATTTATGCATTCAATGAGTGATTCTTGTATGTGCCCTGACCAGGGATCCAAATTGCAACCTTGGAGTAGTAGGATGATGCTCTAACCAGCTGAGCCATGTGACCAGGGCCAAAAAAATTAAAAAGAAACAAAACATAGAGGTCATTTGTTAGAAAGTAAAAGTGAAACATAAAACTCTGTGATGCTGATGGTTTGTAGTAATGGTGAAATATATCAGCCGGCATCTAGGTCTTTATCAAAGTTAGTGTAATGTGGTTTTGCATAGGTAGGTTTGCAGTTGCCTATTTGTAAGGTCCATAGTTAAGATTATGTGTAATGAAGACATAGTCATGACTTTTTAATCTAGCTTTATCATACTCTTTGGTTTCATTTTGTAAAATCTGTGTTTCCATTGTTCATTTCTGGCTTAGTTCTATAATAACACAATGGCAGCTTCTAATTAGATCCTTTCAAATTATTAACATGGGTCTTCACAGGAAAGTGAAGTGGAACTATGAACAACTAGCTGAGAAAAATTCATCTACACATTCAAAAGCATTTATTGAGCCTCCTGTATGTATTTGATGCTCTTCTAGACAGAGGCCACAGACATGAAAAATTGTAGCAGAGCCCTTGCCCTCATGGAACTTGGGGTGGGCAGGGGCATTCTATAAACACACATGTACACACACACACACACACACATAATATGTGATTTATGTTAGATAAGAGCTATGAAAAAATGGGCTAAAGGATGAGAGGGTGCCAGGGAATGAAGAGTCAGAGGGATATTAATTTATGTAACATACTCAGAACTGTTTCCTGCAAAGGTGACTTTTAGGTAATATTAATTTACTTAGCTAATAGGAAGTGAGAAGAAAGAAGTAAGTATTGACCACTTAGTACACTCTAAGTATTTTGCAAAGGTATTCTTCACACGGTATTTCAAGCAATGTTTATCATTGCCCAACAGTATAAGGGCCATTACACTCATTGTAAAGCTGAGGAATCTGATATTCAGAAACACTGATTTCCCCACGATCATACACTTTCTGAGTGAGGGTCTGTCTGATCTTAGAAACCATGTTCTTTCCATTGTATTGTGTTCTCTGTGACAACAGATAGGAATTGTAACTTTGAAGGTGAAAAGAAGACAAGAGGGGAGCTAGTAGAGGTGGTGATTGTCCAAGTCAGACTTAGAAAGTTCTGGGGAGTAAAGGGTCAGGGTTGTAGTAGTTTCTTCTGGCTGCTATAACAAATTAACTACAAAGAGGGTGTTTTAAAACAACAGAACCTATTCTGTCACAGTTACAGAGGCCAGAAGTCTGAAATCAGTATCACTGGACTGAATTAAGGATGTCTCAGGACCACTGTTCTGCTAGGGGCTCCTTGGGAAATCTGTTTCCTTTCCTCTTCCAGCCTCCAATGGCGCTGGCACACCTTAACTTGTGCCTACCCTGCTTCCTCCTCTACTGCTCTATTCACACATATGTGTGACATTTCCATCTTTTGCTTACTAAGATATATGCAATTGCACTCAGGGTCCACCTAGATAGACCGGAATAATATTCTCAGCTCAAGATCCTTAATTTATATCTGAAAGGACCCCCCACTTATATAAGGTACATTTATACATTCTAGGGGTAAGGATGTGGATATCCATTAGAGGGTCATTTTGGAAAGGGTTAAATTAAATATCATGTAGAGGAAAATACAAAAGCATATATTTGGAGGGCTTAAATCACTAAGCATTGTATTCAAATTGAGAAACAGAAGGAGTCTGAGAGAGGGTAATGAAAACTGTTGGTTTTGCAATACATTTTGGAATTATCACTCACCATTCATTCCATTATTCAGTATGTGTTTGGTTAATTTTTGTGCTAGAAATCAGGAGAACATAACATGTGTGATAGGCACATTCCTCTGTCTCTGTGGAGCCATAATTGCAATTTTTAAAATTCACATAAGTATGTGATTAGAAAGTGTGATAGATTACCTTACAGACATGAAGGTAAATACAGGATGCCATTGGAACTGACAAAAGTGGGGGAAAGTGGTACAAAAATGATAACACTTTGCTTATTGACACATCCTATATAATAAAGATGTAATATGCAAATTGACCATCATTCCCTTGCACAAGATTGCCACCCCTATATCATTACAAAATGGCCTCCACAAGATGGCTGGCAGGGGAAGGAAGTTGTGGGCAATGAAGCCAGCAGGGGAAGGCAGTTAGGGGTGACTGGACCAGTGGGGGAGGGCAGTTAGGAGCATCCAGGCCAGTAGGGGTGACCAGACCATCAGGGGAGGGCAGTTGGGGGCAATTGGGCCAGCAAGAGAGAAGTTAGGCATCAATCAGGCTGGCAGGGGAGTGGTTAGGGGGTAATCAGGCTAGCAGGCAGAAGCAGTTAAGGGCAATCAGGCAGACAGGCAGGTGAATGGTTGGGAGCCAGCATTCCAGAATTGTAATAGGAATGTCCCAGATTGGAGAGGGTGCACGCTGGGCTGAGGGACACTCTCCCCCACAGGGCACAAATTTCAGATACCAGGCCTCTAGTCTATATTAAGGATATTACCTAGTCTATTCTTTCTTCAGCACCTTCCCCAAGGTTTTTGTTTTTTAATTCTCATTGGAGTGCAATTCTGTTCTGCATGCCTTGTGTTCCTTGAGATTTCTTTGCCTGACATCCCTGAGAATGTGCTATTTGACCTGAGATCTAATGAAAGTGTAATAGTCAACTAGCCAAAAAGTGGAAAGAACCAGAGAAGAGAATTCTGGGCAGACATGAGGACTCTAGGTTGAGATGAACAGAACAAGAGGGGATGCAGCTCATAGGTAGAAAGAGGAGAGGAGATGGGTACCTGTAGAAGTAGGCAGAAGCCACATGCTGAGGGCTCTTGGGGCCATGTTCGGATACTGCTTCTTATTATATAAGCATTGGGAAGTAAGAATGGAATTTTGGTGTCTCTTTATGTGTTTTGTTCTATTTTGATTTTTAAACTTTACAATAAAATGCACTCTTTTTGTTATTCAGTTTAACAAGTGTATAGAGGCATGGTAAGCTACATGCACAATCAAGGTACAGATCAATTTTAACAGCCCTTCTACACACCACATTTCTTCGTGTGACCTCTTTGTACTCAACCTCTTTGCCTGACCCCTGACAAATATGGCTTGAACAGAGAAGTCTTTAACTGTGTAAAATCTAGGTTGAAGGTACAAGATTAAAATTCAAGTGGGAAAAGTGATGGCTTAACTCCATGGTAGCATAAAAAATGGTGAGGGCATATATTCAATAGATATTGAGCAGCCAAAATTAAGGGAACTTGGTGACATTAAATATTTTAATTCAGTGAGGGGGAAGGAAGCAGTCGGGAGAGTCTCAGGTCTCTGCCTTGGACAACTAGAAGACTAGTGGTCCCTTCCAGATATAAGAAGAACAACTATTGTGATTAAGAATAGACAGAGATTAAGTTCAATTTATGGGGCCAGTGAGACATCCAAGACATTCATGCATCAGTTGGTATGATTTTGGGGGTCTCGATCTCATTAGAGAAAATTGAAATAAAGATGTGTATTTGAGAAATGGGAGATTTTGGAAGAAATCTTAATCCTTTTCTTTTTTCACTATATAACTACTTTGTTGTTATAACACTTAATGTATTATTCTGCAATTTTATTTTTGTCTATTAAAATGGGTTTTGGAAAAATAAATTTATGTCATTACACAAATATCTACCTTGTTTGTTAACAGCTAATTCATATGTTCCATAATTTGTTTATGGCAACATTTATGTAACTGTTTTCTTATTGGTAGACATTTAATTTCTTCTCTAATGTTCACTCTTACCATCAATACTACAGCATACAACCTTCTGTGCACCTGTTCATGCTCATAAATATAGTTATTTTCCCTATTCTGTATACTTTTAGGATGTTACTATATTGCTTTTATAATAAAAAATATTTTTAAACCAACTAAAGTAAGGATAAGAGGAACATTACCTTGCTCTCCAAATCCAAGAATTTTATATTATAGTTCATCCCTTAAAACACAATATACAAGTGAGTATTAGAACATCTCTATGACTAATGAAACTCTCCAAATACCCACACAACAAAACAATATTCATTTTTCCTCAGGAAGCTATAGAAAGTACAAATATGTATCTGTAGTTTAGCCAAGTGCATAGATGTCACAGCATTAATTGTCCATTGGAATGACTACATAGGTGGTAAAGGCAATGAACATTAATCACCATTATCTCTGAAACTTTTAACAATATATCTGAAATGTATACTTATGACCCCTTGTTCTTTATCTTCCTATCAAAGCAGGGCAGCAGGACCCAGAAGACTTCTTTAAATGTTTTGCTAGTTCTGATGTGTCCCTCTTTTCCTCCTTCAACATCACACTCCACTACTCTTAAACACATGACAGTTGACATCCATTGGATTTGTAATCAGTTATGAAATGATTTAATTATTTTTGATATTAATGGGCCATAGAAGTATGTTGCTAGCAGTTGTGGAAAAATAACTATTCTGGGCTAGAGGGTGCTATATCCTGTAAGTATGCACCTGGGCACTGGTAACCACCAGAAAACGGCATTTTTGCATTGTTATGTGGATCATACATTAGCTACTAATGTCATACCATGAAATTTATAGGCATAATCTTGAAGGAAAAGGTAAAAGTAGGGTTTTTTACAATATGGTCTTTGGGTCATTTGGGCATAATCCTACTAATCTACCCAAGGTATAGCAGGTTACATAGGCTGCATGTGGAACTTGCTTTTTCTCAGAAGACATATTCTTGAGATTCATACTGTTTGTTTTCATATCTTACGCTAGAGGCCCAGTGCACAAAATTTGTGCATGAGTAGGGTCCCTAGTGGCTGCCAGGTGCTGGCTGGGGCCTCCCTTCCCCTGCTGCCAGCTGGGGCCTTCCTCCATTCTGCACCGCCCTCTGGTGGTCAGCACATGTCATAATGAGTGATTGAACTCCCGGTCTCCTGGTTAAACTCCCAAGGGGACACTTTGCATATTAGGTATATATATTCAATGGCGAATGATATTTAAAGAAATATTCTCTTCTAAAAGGTAGATATTCACAAAATGAGTAACGGTTCTAAACCATATACTTTGTGAATCTACATGTTCACAAAAATGCATTTGGATATCTTCTTCCACATTTATGCTTATGAGGTAGAACAATTAAGATTAATTCATAGGACACTTGGTAACTTTTCTTATCTCATCTTATATGAAATTCAAACAGCTAAGGGTCCCTTTCATATATGCTGAAAAGGCCATCATGAAATATGAATATTTATTTTGCATTGTGTTTTGTTTTTTCTGTCACCCTCAAAAAACAAAACTAAAACCAAAAGCAAACAATAGTGACAACAAAACATGTCAACACTCTTGGTTTCTTTTATAAGACTTATACTAAATTTAAGATAAATTGTTCATCTTAACCTTTGAAATTTGCATCTTTCTCTTAGTATTGAAATCAACTTTTTTAGTGTGTAAGAAGAAACACCAATCTTATTATTGCTTTGTGCCTATTTATTTAGTATTCACCTCTGATGAGAAACACAGATTGAATTGGTAAATAGATCATTGTAGGCAACTTTTGCAATACACTACTAATATAAAAATAGATTTATAATCCTCTCTCATTCCAAAGGTTGAGTAATGATTGGTCTATAAGATTTTGATCTGCTGTTCACATTCCAGCAGATCATGACCCAGATAGCCCATGTGGTTTTAGTAGATTAGATAATGTACTTCATCCCTAGAGGGAGCTAAATGTAATACGTCAGTTATATGACCTCAGAAATTGTCATCTTATGTTATTCTTCTATTTGATTCATTCCCCGTTTTGTTGTTAGAAGAGAAAAGTAAAGAATAATGAGTGTTTAGTCCAAAGTGACCTCTTGCACAAGAGAGTCATAGAACCTTTGTGACATAGGTTTTTATATATTTTTAATAATAGTTAGCTATGTTGTTACTGCTGTTTGCAGGGGTTGGGGGAGGAAACAGAGAATAAGTAAAAGAGAAAGAAGCAAGTATATTGGATCGGTGGGGACTTGAGGCATGATTTTAGACTGTTAAGTCCTATAGAAAAATAACATTGGAAATGCTTATCATGTAACATAAAACAGGATTCCCACGTGTGCAATGTTTTGTCATCTCAACTATTTTTCAAAAGTCCTAATTATAGGCATAGGGAGAAAAAAAACAACTGGAAATAAATAGACAGGAATGTTAACAGTTGTCATATATTTTGTCAGAGAATATATATATTTTTCATGTTTTTATTTATATTTTTTAGTTTTTTAGTTTTTAATTTTTTTATTAAGTTATTACATATGTGTCCTTATTCCCACATAATATTTTTATAAAATTTTTATTAAAAATTTTTGAAATGAGTTTGGCCAACTTTTATAATATAAAAAGATACAATTTAGTGACAGTAGGTGTGACTTGATTGGTGATTCATCAGTCTTATAAGGATTCAGGGTAAAAAATAAGGAAATGAATAACAATTTAAGCACTATCTTTAGAACACATTTCATTCTTTCTGCCACTTCCCAAATTTCCATCCTCATCATCACCATTGTCCCCCTCAACCAGTGATCTATCTTAAACTTCCAAGATTTCTTTCTGAAGAAACCTTTTAATCTTTCCATCCTTATGAACATAGAGATCCTTCTAAAATATCTACTCAGGAGCAACACTTACCTGCAACTCATACAGTAAGGTAATATTAATGGACTAGAGGCCTGGTGCACAAAAAATTGTGCACTTGGTGGGGGGGAGGGTGGTCCCTCAGCCTGGCCTGTACCCTCTCACAGTCTGGGACCCCTTGGGGGATGTCTACCTGCTGGCTTAGGCCTGCTCCCGGGGTGATTGAGCCTAAGCTGGCAGTCAAACATCCCCCTGGTAGCCCGGGAGCCCTTAGAGGATGTCCACTTGCCAGCAAGGAGCAGGCCTAACCTGCAGTCAGACATGCTTAGAGCTGCTGAGGAGGTGGGAGAAGCTCCCACCACCACCACTGTATTGGCAGCCATCAGCCTGGCTTGTGGCTGAGCAGAGCTCCTCCTATGGGAGCACACTGACTACCAGGGGACAGCTCTTGCATTGAGCGTCTGCCCCCTGGTGGTCTGTGTGTGTCATAGTGACCAGTCATTCCCAGTTGTCTGCTGTTAGGGTCCGTTTGCATATTACCCTTTTATTATATAGGATGGTATGTTAGTTCCCTTTTATCATGTTGGGAATTTAAGATATTATAAGAAATCTCTGAGGAAAATTTTTTTTTAGTACATGAAGAATTTAGACCTAAATTTGAATTCACAGAGATCTTGACCTAAATCCTACTTCTATCACTTCATAGTTGTATAATCTTGGAAAAGTTGCTAGCCTGTCTTTGCTCAGCCTGTTTTCTCATAATTAAAATGGGGAAATCAATATTTAATTGTTTATTATGAGGATTAGTAAATTAGTTTATATGAACTGTATTGACTACCTGTTATCCCACCACAAATGAATGAGATAAGTATCATGATAGCAATGGTAGAGTTAGTGCATCATTACAACCCAGCCCTAGCTCATCTGTCTCATGGAATATCAGAGACCCAAAGGCCTACTTCCTTCTCCAATTCAGGTTATATTAAATTACTTTATTTAATCCTTATAGAACATTTACTATATATTAAGCCATATTCATTTATTTAATTTATTTATTTACTTTTTTATAATTTACTAGAGGCCCGGTGTACAAAAGTTTGTGCACTCAGGGGAGGGGGGATCCCTCAACCCAGCCTGTGCCCTCTAGCAATCTGGGACCCCTTGGGAGATGTCCACCTGCTGGCTTAGGCCCGATACCCCGGGCCAGACATCCCTCTGGCAGCTCTGGGGTCCTCGGGGGATGTCTACTTGCCAGCAGGGAATAGGCCTAAGCTGCAATCAGACATCCTTAGCTCTGCTGAGGAGGCGGGAGAGGCTCTCACCACCACTGCTGTGCTGGCAGCTGTCAGCCTGGCTTGTGGCTGAGCAGAGCTCCCCCTGTGGTTGCACACTGTCCACCAGGGGATAGCTCCTGCACTGAATGTCTGCACCCTGGTGGTCAGTGTGTGTCATAGTGACCAGTCATGCCCAGTGGTTCTGCTGTTAGGGTCAATTTGCATGTTACCCTTTTATTATATAGGATATGGGCCTGGTGCATGGTTGGGGGCCAGCTGGTTTGCCCTGAAGGGTGTCCTGAATCAGGGTGGGGGTCCTTCTGGGGTGCCTGGCCAGCTTGTGTGAATGGCTGATGGCTGTTTTCAGGGTGGCCACATTTCTTTCAGGGAGGGGGGTCCTGGTGCAGTATCTGGCTAGCCTGTGTGAGGGGCTGATGGCTGTTTGCAGGCTGGCCACATCCCTTTCAAGGAGGGAGTCCCTGCTGGGGTGCCTGGACAGCCTGGGTGGGAGACTGATAGCTGTTTGCAGGTTGGCCACTTCCCCTTCAGGGAGGGTATTCTTGCTTGGGTACCTGGCCAGCCTGGGTGAGTGGCTGATGGCTGTTTGCATCGAGGCTGGCTGGAAGCTGGTATCTGGGATTTATTTAACTTCTAAAGTTGAAACTTTGTTGCTTTAACTGGAGCCCAGGTCAGGTTGCCCCTGACAACCCAGGCTCCTAGCACTTCCTTTGGCCCAAGGCTGGAAGCAGGTATCTCGGGTTTATTTATCTTCTATAATTGAAACTTTGTTACCTTGAGCAGAGGCCACACCTGGCCTAGGCTGACAGGAACCTTAGCTTCCTCTATTGCCAGGGCAAGCCTCCTGCTTGTTCTAGCTCCATGGCTGCTGGCCACCATCTTGGCTGGGGTAATTTGCATATAGCCACTCTGATTGTTGGTAGGTGTGATGATTGGCTGGTGGGTGTGGCTTAGATATAGCAGAGTGACACCAATTTGCATATTACTCTTTTATTAGATTAGATATTTGGCCTTGTGACTGGCCAATATCTGGAAGTCAATGTTTGATTTATTTTTGATCTGAAAAAGTACAGAGTCCTTAAGGCTATACATCCTTCAAAAACCACTTTAGGTTATTCAAATTGCCACCTCTGTGAATTCTTGTTTCCTACGCAGTGTGCCTCATTGACTTTGTGGAAAAGATGTTGTGAAGTTAGGATTTCATTCCAAATTAGCAACCATTGAAATGGTTGGAGTTTAAAAACAATGAGAAAAATACAGTGAAGGCCTGAGGTGAGGAATGGAGATGGGCTAAAAGAGGAGTTTGGCGGGGGGAATGTCTTTTCAAAAGCAAAAATAAATTAAAATAAATAAGAAAATGCATCTTCATTGGTCCCTATAGGACCAATGGGTTTTCTATAACTTATAAATTACAAAGAAATCAGGGGTAGGGCACAAGTAGGGTGTAGATAAGTATTGGCTTTTATTTCCAATTGCATTTTTTGAGGATCAGAGGATTTCTTATGATATCCATTTCACCTTCAAAATGGCATAGCTGAATTCTCAGTAAAGGTTACTCATGCATCTAAAGATTTGCCTTTCTGACTCAGAGTTTACTGGCATTTGCTAAATATTCGACTTTGTATTCATCTTTGTCTTTGATCATGATAAAAGTAAGGCTATGTCTCCTTTATTAGATAGTAGTTGCTGTGCTGAATTAAGGTTGAATCATTTGACATTGGCCCCTACAATAGCTGGAATCTTCTGAAATTTGTTGTAGCTACAACCTGTTTTCATTATGGTGTGTTTCTACCTGTCATCTCCCTAGCCTGGTAGAGTTGTTTAAGGCCATACATTAGATATTGGTGAGTTGCCTCCTTGCTTCTTTCCAAACAGATCCTTTCTAGGTAGCTTGAGATGTTCCATCTGTGAGAGTACCCCTGAAACATTATTTGCTCCCCATTTCCCCGATTCTTGTCTCTGTTTCTGTAATGACAACATTTGGGAAACACATGTTATAAGTGGAGCAACTCCCCAGTTATGAACACTAAAATATTCCTTTCTGGGTTCTCATGGAAAAGGTCAAGAAATTAATTTTAGATGAATATCTTCACCCTCTTAGCCAGTTGCTGTATTAATGATCTCATGACTGATTGCTCCTTAAACTGGCCCCAGCACAGGTCAAAGTGAAGTGAGAATATGCTCTATTTAATGAGGCAGGGATTAAAGCCCCTGATATTTTATCACTGGCGTATAAATGGAAGGAATCATTGAGGAATAGAGAATCCTAAAAAAATCTTGTGCTTTATACTGGGCTTTGGATTCTGCTGAGAGCCTAAATATTTTTTTTTTCTTTTTAGCTTGAGGCTTTTTTTTAAACCCATTTTAAGTAGCTAACGCTACATTATTTTTTTTTTATTATTATCCAAAATATAGACTAGTTGAAAGAGATGAATGATTACCTGTGTACTTACCACTGAAATTAATTACCACTAATGTTGCTTATCCAAATAGACTCCATCACATACTTATCAAACACCTCTTAATAATGGCAAATTCATACAGAACCACAACGCCATTATCTCATCTCAGAAAATAAATAGTAAATTGCTATAACACCTGTATTCATGTTTTCCAGTTGTTTCATCAATATCTTTTATAAATCTTTTTTTCAATTAATATCCAAGCAACTTTTCTTTATTCTATTTATTTTGTATCTTTTAATATAGGAAAGGCTTCAGACTTCATTTTTATTCTCTCTAGGGTATTTTTTTAAAGAAGTAACATATTATTAACTTGTCCGTTTCCTAGTAGTGTTTTGTTTTGTTTTTAACTTATTTATCTTCTATATTTTCTATAAACTGATGCTCAATCTCCAAGCTTAAGTATATTTATATAAAACTTTGGCAAGAATTTCAGAGATGACACTAGATACTTCATATTACTCCCAACTAAGGGGTACATAATGTCAGATTAAACCACTTTCAATGACACAAGATTGTTTTTTTGGATAAGATGGTGACTCCTAGAATTCTCCATTATACTAGAACATTTCCCCCTTCACTATTAGCAAAGCAGACTTAGAAGTGATGCTTTAGCATTACGTGCATATGCTGTTCCTAGAGAACATTGACCAATTGATTTTTATACCCATTGATGATTCTGGCTCTCAGAATCAATTATTATATTCATGGTTGGTGAATGGTGACTTTCTAGCAATATCATTCCTTCTACATTTCTTTTCTGGCATTCTTCCACAATATTGTTTTTCCCTCAAAATGTAGGAATGAACTCTGGTTTTTCCTAGAAAGGAAAGGTAACTACTTCATTTGTTTTTCTTTCAAATATCAATTTTCAGAGTACCAAATAGATGTAAAAGTCACCTCTGATTATAGTGTGAATATGTAGTTCATGTTATGTCTCTTCATCTCTAGTATCAAAATGGATGCATTTTAATTTATTCAGTGTCATATTACAACTTATGCCTATTGTTTTTTTATGATACCCAAGTTGATTAAAATTTAGATTGTAAAAGCCTCTTCAAATAGGCTCCTATGTTTTTTCCATGTGTCCCTGTTGATCTCCAAGAATATTTCTGCTATTCAGCACATGATTCTGGACTTACTTTGTACTTTCCATGACCCAGATCAGGAATCAGTAATTTTTACAAAGAACCCTATTTCTTTTTTATTGAGGAATTTAGAAACTAAGATCTGAATTCTAGGTGTGTTTACTACACCTGGAAGCCATTGCTTCCAGAAACTTTCAAACTTTTAATGAACGGAACTACAATCTAATCTAAAAAAAGAGTAATAGGCAAATTAACCCTCACTCCCTTACACCCACAAGCCATGCCCACCAGCCAATTAGGAGCAAATATGCAAATTAACTAAACTAAGATGGCAGTGGCCACAGACCTGGAGTTGCCCTGGGCAATGGAGAAAGCCAGGGCCCTGTGGGCCCTGAGCTCTACTCAAGGCTACAAAGTTTCCATTATAGAAGATAAACCCCAGATACCTGCTGGGCTGGGACCTTGGATTGCCAGGGGCAACCCAGGCTTTGAGTGGAGGACAAAAGCAACAAAGTTTCAATTATAGAAGTTAAATAAATCCCAGATACCTGCTTCCAGCCAGGCACCCCAGTAGAGACCTGAACCCTGAGAAGGCTGTGGGCAGCCTGAAAAGGCCCTCTGCCCCTCACCCAGGCTGGCCAGGCACCCCAGTAGGGAACCAAACCTTGAAGGGACTGTGGCCAGCCTGAAAACATCCCTCAGCCCCTCACCCAGGCTGGCCACACCCTCATTGGTTGGGTCCCCACTGGGGGGCTTGGCCTTGCAAACAGCCATCAGCCCCTCATCCTGGCTGGCCAGGCACACCAGCAGGTGGACAATCCCCTGAGGGGTCCCAGACTGCAAGAGGGCATAGGCCGGGCTGAGGGACTACCCCAAGTGCACAAATTTTTGTGCACCAAGCCCCTAGTCTATAATAATAAAAGGGTAATATGCTGATTAGACTGGACATCCTTCCTGACATAATTCCAGACGTTTTTCCTGATGAAGCTGGGGCCAGAGGGAAACCAACCCAGGTACTCAGTACCTGCAGATGGCCCAAGGGAAGCCAAACTGGACTCCCGATACTGGAGGGAAGCCAGTGCTGGCAGCTAGGGGAAGGAAGGCCTACTCTTGCATGAATTTTTGTGCATTTGGCCTCTAGTAATATATAAGTTCATGAATTAATATTAAACACTTCATATATTTGCCAAATATTTTTTGATATTTTCACTATTATATTAATCCTTTAATAAACTAAATTTAAACCCATATTGTTACACTAAGCCCTACATTCCTTATTTTATGCGCAGAATAGAATGATATGCAATGTTCTTGTTTCTATCTGCTGTTCTCCAATCCAGATCTACTCTCATCCAGATATTTGCAATCTTTAAAATGCCAGTGATTCTAAGTAAAAATAAATTATTAAAGTTGATGTTTATATTCATAATTTCAAGTAACATTTTTATTTTTTTTGTTTAAATAAAACTGGTAATCTTGATGTTGAGGTGTCTAAATGGATGGCCTGCATGATACCCTGTTCATAGGAATTACCACTAGTATTCACTTCCTGGGCACCAGGACTTGGCCTCTGAATTTTTCTTAATTTAGCTCTCCAGGCAGTCACCATCTATTGACATGCTAACTCAAGCCTATATACCACCCCTAACCTCATTTGTTGGAATTTTGCCTAAGACAAAAGATCACAGTTCATCTTAGTGATTGGTGAGGCACATTAGGACTATAGTTTGTAATTATGGTCAATGTGAAACTTGGCCACATCTCAAAGGGGTTAGTAGCAGAAGGAGTTGAATGTATTTAGGGAATCTTTAAGCCATTATGAAGATTAGGAAGCCTACATGCAATTTGAAAAAGCTTAGCTACCAGAACTGAATGGGGTATGAATCATCTCAAAATCTACTTTATTTGTTGGATTTAGTAAACGGAGATATTTTTAAGAGAACAAGACAGGCCTGACAATAATTTATAGTGAGTCAGTATTGCATTTAATGAATGTACAGAGAAGTCATGTCCTTAAATATATGTAAGGAAAGACTGCTCATTTACCAATATTTGTGTAAAAATAGTAGCTGAGGTTATTTGGATCTGTGCAATGGATTGGCTTTCCTTAGATGCTATTTTCAGTGTCTTCATTGTTTTGACC
The DNA here is from genome assembly GCA_004026665.1 of Murina feae. Classification (NCBI taxonomy): domain Eukaryota; kingdom Metazoa; phylum Chordata; class Mammalia; order Chiroptera; family Vespertilionidae; genus Murina; species Murina feae. The sequence continues at coordinate 26,797 of PVJC01005211.1, read as the reverse complement.
ATTGGCTAAGAGGATGGAGGTTCTTTGTGAAGGTGGGATTTAGTTATCTTTCTAATGTAGAGACTCTTTCCTATATGCCTAGGCTGCATCTCAAATTCCCATCAGGTACTTCTTTTTTTTTTTTTTTTTTAATATATTTTATTGATTTTTTTTACAGAGAGGAAGGGAGAGGGATAGAGAGTTAGAAACATCAATGAGAGAGAAACATCGATCAGCTGCCTCCTGTACAGCCCACTGGGGATGTGCCCACAACCAAGGTACATGCCCTTGACTGGAATTAAACCCAGGATCCTTCCGTTCACAGGCTGATGCTCTATCCACTGAGCCAAACCAGTCAGGGCCCCATCAGGTACTTCTTAATGTGAATGAAAACAAGTCTGTTGTGTCCTTGCAATGGTGCCATTGGCTAACTATGACACATTAAAATTGACCCTAACAGCAGAAGGACTGGGAGTGACTGGTCACTATGACACACACTGACCACCAAGGGGCAGATGCTCAATGCAGGAGCTGCCCTCAGCCCAGAGGCCCTGACTGGTGGTGGGGGTTAGGGGGGGTGGGAGGGGCCGGCCAGTGGGCACAGCAGGCCAGCCAAGGTGGGTGAGAGTGGGGGGTCCCCCAATTGCCCCACCAGTCCCCCTATAGATCAGCCCTGATCACCAGCCAGGCCTAGGTACCTTGCCCATGCATGAATTTCATGCACTGGGCCTCTAGTATAATAATATCAGGCTGTTGCATATCTAGTTTTAGTAAAATGATCTAGGAAGTAATTCTAGAGTTCATTTTCATAAGGTAAACTGTGGGGAAAATGTGTATTAGGATAAGATTTTTAAAAATATGCTGACGTAATTTTGGTTTTGTTTGACAAAACAGTGTCTACTAAATGGAAGTTTATGGCTAGATAGACCTATTTTCCTTCAGATATAAGAGATGAGTAGTTTATTGAGGATTCATGATGGTCTAGGGAACAGGACCATATTATTCAAATGATGGGATGCTGGGACAGTGGGAATGTTAGGCAAGGAAATAGCAGCACAGAACTGAGAATGCCAGGCAGGAAAAACAGAAAGGCAAGCTGAGCCCAAGCAATGCTCTAGTTTTTTTACTATAGTCCCAGGAGTTCTGTTATTCTAAGTAAGTCCAGAAGTCCATATTTAGCCACTCAGGTAAGACAAGTGCATCTACAAAAATATGGTCTGATCTTCTCACATGTGTGGGTGGTGTGAGAAAGAGGGAGGGAAGTTGAGAAGGGGGAGAGGAGAAGAGAGTAACCTTTGGCCTTGGATTATGTTGTTGCTGGGGTACTGTTGGCCCCGAATCTGGCTTATTGCACACTTGCCTTTGTGTTCCAGACCCTGTATAACAGCAACTTTGCAGATTGCCCTCTCACACTCTGGGACCCCTCAGGGAATGTCTGAGAGTTGATTTTAGTCCGATCCCTAAAGGCCAGGCCAAGAGACCCCACCTACTGAAAGGACCCCAATCACTCTGCAGAAGCTGGGAAGGAACTGCAGGAGGTTGTCTCCAGGGCATGTCTGGCCCATCTTGCCTAGTCCTGCCCCACCAGCCATCTTCTAATTAATTTTCTTTCAATGTGCATGAATCTGTGCACCAGGTCACTAGTATATAATAATATGACTAACAATAGAAACAATGAACAGTACCAAATACCTTATTCAAATGCACATATTAGTATATGAAATCTGGCCTAACCAGGTTAATAATGGGCTAACTTTAGTGAGGAGATGTTTAATGAACAAATAAAGTATAGAAAAAGCATCTGAAATGAGAGGAGGAGGAAGAACTAAGAGACATTCTGTCCTTGTAAGCCTCCAATTTGCAAATCCAGTTCATAGCACAAATTAATTTGGAAGGTGGTTTGAAATTTGGAATACATTTCCCCAATAGAAATAATATTCTACATTACGTTCCCAAACCTGCTCACAAAATTATTTTTATATAATATGAATCAGAAGCATAGTACAAACAGTACTCTCTTTGGCTCTAATTTGCTACCACATGTAAGATTATGTCTGATAAAACTTGGTTGGCTGAATAGCTTCCAGAACCCAAAAGACTTGTTTCCTTATGCAGTGAAGATAATTCTCTTCTCCAGTTTCATGAGTCAGGACACCTAAGTTCTCTCCTTTGCTCCCTGTTTCCTTTATGGGAAATGTAAGTTCTACACAGGTAGAATTCAATTTTCACAGGTGCCATTTGAACATCTGGTTCTTTATAACATCATTGTTTTCAAGTCCTCCTGACAACCCTTACATATTATATTTTGCTGATATAGATAAAAACAATATTTTGAAAAGAAAATTACTGTGAAACAGAGGTATACAAATATTCCTGAATATGGAAATGGTATAAACATTTAGACAAACAAGTTTGGGAGAGGAAGAAATGGGGAAGGGAAAAAATAGAATCATTAGGACAGAGTGCTTGAGAAAGAAAGACCTGGGAAAATTCTTGGGAGGAGAAAGTGGTCAGAAAGGAGGCTCGTGGTGCCCTGGCTTGTGTGCTGAGTGGTTAAAGTGCTGGGGTGTGTGTGTGTGTGTGTGTGTGTGTGTGTGTGTGTGTGTGTTACATTGATATTTCTCTCTTTTTTCTTTTTCCCTCTTGTTCTCCCTTCTACCTCCTTCCTTTCCTTCCATCCTCTCTAAAAAATCAATAGGAAAAATATCCTCTGGTGAAGATTAATAAACAAACAAACAAAAAAAGGGGAAAATAAAGGAGGCAGGTAGGAAACCCAGAGATCAGCAGAGAATGGGTCTAAGCTGGGTCTCCAGCCAAAGAATTGAACTCTGTTTTGTTGTTGGGTAGTGAAAATGCTGCCTCCTGCTGCAACCCGAATATGTGATGTTTATTCTAGTTAGCTATAGTCTCAATATTAGCCCATTTCCTTATCTTGTCCAGATCTCATAAGTCTTCAAGTCAATATTTCTAATAGCAATCAAAATAATGAAACTTTTGGATTTGTTTTTCTTGGAATTGGTAATGTAGAGTTTATGCAACTGATTTTGTTCATCTTAGTATTCAGAAACTACTAAGGAACTTTGACCTGGAATGGTCAATTCTGCAAAGGATTCCTGTGCCTGGACATCTATGTTCCCCGAATCCTCTTTGTTTTCTGCAATCTTATTTTTCTGCCTTAAATCTTTACCTGGATCATCTCATGACTGATTTTTTTATTCTCTTTTAGGTTTCAACTCAAATACCTCCTTCCCAAAGAGACTTTACTGATCAACTAATCAAACAAACCCAGTGTTTTTTATTCTATAATCCTTTGTTATTGTCTTCTTCTTATAGAATGGATCACCATCTGATTTTATTTTGTAGTCTGACTCTTCCTCTAAGTCCTTGACAGTCTTATTCATTGGTGAATACCCATCAACTAGAAAAAATGCTGACAGCTAGTAGATTCTCAATAGATAAAATAAAGAATGCTAACTTCTCTGTACCTTTCCCCAAAATCCACGTAATGATTCTCATATGCTATCTGAAAGGATATCTCCTGATAGTCTCATCTACTTTTCCCTAAATGTTTCCCACTTCCTGTCTTAAGGTCTGCACTGTTTCCTTGATCCAAAAAAAAATGTTATCTCTTTTTTTTGGGGGTGGAGGGTGTTAGAGGAAGACTTAAAACCTTTTTGTCTAAGCATTGACAATTAGTAATTAACATATGGTTCATAACATTAAAAAGGTCATTCACTCAGCATAAATAAAATTTAGAGAGTCCCCATTATCACAGAGAGTTTATCAGTAAGGCTACACCCATGTAGATTGACCCATTTATAACCTTCTGAGAGATTGTGGAAAAGGTACAAGACTCAGATACAATATGTGGGGTGCAGTGGAAATACCAAGGTGACTGGTACCTGGTTCTACCATGGAGAGAAAATTATATGGAAATGTAAGCATGTGTAGCTTCTTAGGATGAAACAGTGGGATTTAGATGGGATTCCTCTTTCTATCCTTACAAGTTTCAGGACAAGGTAAACTTGTCTGAATATTTGGGTATAATGCTATGCCTTGGCTTACTTTTTCCCCTCCCTATCAATTTTGACTGTTCATTGGAAGGAACACAGAGTGCTTCTCCTCTCCTTTAGGAATCAACCTTAAAGTACTTGCTTACTTTCTCTATGTTAAATCAAAATGATAGAAAATAAAATTAGCTAAACATTAAAGGTCTTTATTACTCTTAACATTATTTAATTGACATAGGAACACCAACATGGGTATATTTGGAGAGTAATACCTAGTTTCATTTACCCATAAATTTATATATCTTATATAATAAAGAGGTAATATGCAAATTGACCCTGACACCCTCACATCACAAGATGTCTGCCCCATGTCATCATAAGATGGTCACTCCCATGCCCACCCCTAAGTTGTCACAATATGGCTGCCCTACATTGTCACAAGATGGCTACCCCCACATCGTCACAAGATGGCTGTCACAAGATGGCTACCCCCACATCGTCACAAGATGGCAGGCAGGGGAGGGCAGTTAGGAGTGACCAGGCCAGAAGTTTTGTATTAATCAGGCCATCAGAGGAGTGATTAGGGGGCAATAAAGCAGGCAGGCAGGCTAGTTGTTAGGAGCCAGCAGTCCTGGATTGTGAGAGGGTGCAGGTTGGGCTAAGGAGCATCCCCATCCAGTGCATGAATTTCATGCACTGGGCCTCTAGTGAGTGTGTGTGTGTGTGTGTGTGTGTGTGTATAAATATATATTTAAGTTTATAGCATATGACAGAAAAACCCCACTATGTATCCCAACCTTATTTACTTAAATAGTATAGTCTTTGATTCATAAGTGGATAGTAACATGAAAAATTAATTGTATGTCATACTTTTTTGAAAGCAGATTGGTTTGGGGATAGAGTATTAGGTACCAAACAGGGGAGACACAAAATACCTGTAAAATTTTCAATCATTTTAGAGTTTTATAGTGCAATGTCTTCTCTGTGAACCTCTTTCTCTATCTTCTGTTTTGTCCTGGTTGCTTGGGATTAGAGGAGGAACTGAGAGGTGAGAATGTCTAGCATGAGATGAAAGAGAATCATAACCAAGGAAGAAGAAGGGAAGGGGATTTTGTGGTTAGAAGATGTGGTATGATAAATGTGAGACATTTCCTCAAAGAAATCACCTTTTTATGCAGGAGAGAGCAAGGATGGAAAGGGAAGGCAGCTGGTGACCACACATAACTGAACTTTTCTCTTACTTTAGGTTGACATTGAATTTACTGTTCAATATCAAGTACCAAATAGAGTGAAACTAGAAACTAGCAATAAGTATCAATAATTACAGGTGTCATTCAGGATGTATGATTACTTATTTAGAGATTAAATCATCATAATCTACAACGGTAAAACATAGACTTTTATGTTATTTAAAAAGATATTAAACTCTGAGCAAAAGGCTGGATTGAAGATGGGAAAGAAGAATAATATCTTAAACCTTGAAACAAAGGAAGCATCTACCCTTCACCCTAAATTAACATTTAAAAATGCCTGGTAATTTCTCCTAGTAAAGTGAGTTAACTATGTCAGCCCTTCCACATTCATGTAAATAGGCTTATAGAAACCTTTCCTGAATTTTGTTTTGACTTAGACTCAGAAATACAGAGAGCCTAAAGCATATGTTACAGAGAGGGGTGTGTGTCTGTGTGTGCATTGGGAGATGGGGATTAAGAGAAATCATCAATACAAAGCCGAAAAGGAAATATAGGCATCCTAACATTTGGGTCATCAGTGCACCACCTAAAACTAGCTCTGATCATACCAGTGAACTTCTAATGGCTTCTACCTTTTTACTACTAAGGAATTTTATTACTTTGTCTAGTATCACAATCAATTTCATGAAAAATTAATTTTATTGTCATTTTTAGAAGTCCCATTGACAAGAGAGAGAAAAGCTAAACCAACAAAAGAACTTACAAGAGAAGATTAAATAGTAACTGCTAAATCTGTTAAATTCTGTGAAGAGAGAAAGTACTAGATGAAACACAATTATCACAGGTTTCCTCTGCTCATGCAGAGTAAAATGGAAAATCCATATGGTTACATTTCAGTCCTACCAAGAAGACATTTTGCAAAGTTTGGCCTTAGTCCTTAAGATATTTCAGACATATGGTTTTTGCCTTAATATGTCTAGATGCTGTCTCATTCCTTCATTTTATGTGTGTGGACTCAGCCACCATGAATTTCACCTGAACTCACCGCTCTTCCTTAAGCATATATTGAGTACCTTACTCAGAAATAAATACTTAACATTTTGTAAGTCAACCTTAAATTAGTGATGGAATATAAAAGGGGACAGAAGGTCTATTGTGCATTTCCCTGTGGCAGAGCATGAAAAAAATGAATGGGTTGAGAAGCTATGGTAACTAAAGCTGCTAGCAGAGAAATCTGACAGTCACGGAATGTTCTTGAAGCATTGGGCTAGAAGAACAGATTTCTGATTTATGCCTCAAAGTCTGGAGATTGTGAAATCCATCAGAGAAAATTTAATGTGTGGAAGGCACATACTCTGAAAAATTAAGTTTACAGAAATTACACTGGATATAAAATAATCACACATGAATTGTGCTTAATTGTTTAATTGATTAGAAAATATTTATGTCTGTTTATATGGTCTGTAAACAAATGCACAATTTATTAAAATGCCCCATAATGATGCAATCTCATGACATTTGATCTACAAATTATGTAAACTACTCTGCCACCTATGGCAGGTGATATACCTGCACTTACAAGAGAAACAAAACAACAGCAATTATATAGTTTGGTGGATGGGTAAAAAGGTGTCCTGAACTGGCCACATCTACTCCACCCTCACTTTCTGCTAGGTAAAAGGGAGAACAGATTCCTGAAGACTCAGCAGTACTTATTGCAGAGAGATACATGTCATCTTCCCTTTTTCTCCTTCCCAGTCTTATAAGAACAGTTATGGAAAGAAGAAAAGAAGAGGAAAAGAAATCCAAAATTAAAAAAAAAATCAATGTAACGGTGAAAAAGATAGTTTTTAATCAGGAAAAAAAAATGTATATTCTAGGTATGAAATTGACTACTAGTCTAAATAAAAAAAAATAGAAGTATTCATTTAACTGTATGATACTGATGTTTTAAATTTAGATTAACATATGACTGTTTCCTCTTAATGTCATAAAAGAGCTAGATTTTTCTGCATATTAAGATACTTCTGATTATTTATATGCTTAGAAATGAGTAGACAAAACATCAAGATATTTAAATTATTTGTTAATCTTCACTCAAATTTCTGAGTATTGTATATACAGGCAGTGCGAAATAAAAATAAGCACATTAGGATAGGTATAAAGTGAAAATTGTATAAAAATAAAATATGTGTGAATAGAAGCTTTTTCATATTTAAATTTTTCTATGACTAGTATTTTTTTTAAAGAGTTTGAATTTGACATATCTACTGGGTGATCCCAGTTTCACCCTCATTTCATTCTGAGTTGCTGACAGATTTGCTCATTTACTTACCTTTTCTGGCAGAGCATGCTGTGATACATGACTGGGTAAATTACATGTGCTTTCACCCCATTTTTTCAAACATTCATATATTTAGACTGTGGAAGAAAGCTGAACAATTACAGTCTATGAAGTTCTTAATAGTTGACAGGTCTACTAATAATATTTCTTTTGTATTGGTTCTGATTTTTTTAAAACCTGATCCAAAGATAAATGAGGGTACATTAAATTTTTCTGAACACCTTTATGCCATCTTGGCATCTTCTTTTGCCAGTGTACTTCCTTATGCTTCCCAAGAGGTTCTATTCTGAAATTTTTGAAATAAGGACTTACTGTGACCTTGTGTACCTGGGCAAAAATACCTAGCAAACTTTGTGACATTGAATGAGAGTCTTGAAAAACCACTTTGTTGATTAAAGAAATTTACTGGATAAGTGCATTTGTTTTCCCTTTCTGACTTAAGTTCAATTTTCCCCTTCATTTGCTAAAAGGTTGGCTGTCTCAAAGCATGGAATGAATCTTTGCCCTTACCATGCTTGGGCAAAACAGACGTTATGGATCTATGCTTGATTTGGTGCTCTCCACAGAGGCACCATATAAGCCTTAAGTCAGGGCCTGGGTTGGAGTTGAAATTTCACACCAATAGCAATGGTTCTCTATAAACCAAAAACCTAAAAATTGTACATATACCTTATTAAGTTTGGAATTTCTGTCCTCTTCTATTCAAAGGTCTAAAAAACCTTCAGGGAAAAAGAAAGTTGTTCCCCATGGGGAAAATGGTAAGAAAGAAAAAAGGTAATAATTTATGCATTAAATACTATGCAAAATATTTTGCATATATATATATATATACGATCCTATTTATACTACAAGACTGTTTTTTAGTAAGTATGATATACACAAAGAGGTTCAAAGTCAGGTAATTAAGTGACTCTTCAAAATTACCCAGATAGTAAATAAAAGAATCCAAAGGAATCAAATTATTAAAGGGAAGAGAAGGAAAAACAAATATAGAACACAGTTTTCCAGGATAATTCTTATTTCTAAAACTGTGCCTCATTGTGAGAATATATACTCAAATATATTTTTAAAATATGTTGTATGTAAAAATTATCATATATAACCTGGATATCACATTTCTTATATCATTTTACCTACAGTTTTATTAATGTACTTTTTGAAATTAAAATTTGTATATAGTTAAGGTATGACACTTGATGTATTGATAAATATATACATTGTGAAATAATTACCACAATCAAGCTAATTAATACACCTATTATTCACATAATTTCCTTTACCTCCCACCCCACCATGGTGAGAACACTTAAGATCTACCCTCTCAGCAAATCTTCAGTATACGGTACTATACAGTGTTGTTAACTATAGTTATACTACTGTACATTACATTTCTGGAATTTGTTCATCTTGGGAGATGTTGGTGAAGGAGAAATGGAGTGATGGACATTTTTACTTGTAATAGAAAGAATCTGGTTAACCAACCACTATAAATATTGGAAGAAAATGTGCTGTTTGGAATCAGATTCTCATTTTAATATGGTCACATTATCTGACTTGGGAACACAGGCAATGTGATTGTAGCATCTGCTACATGCTCATCACCCAGGTTGATTCAGCCATTCTGGCTGCTGGCAACATCTGACACTTTGCCTGTGACACTTAACCTTCAGACAAAGACCCCAACTGTATGGTGACATTTTCATGGATTAACTGAGCCTTTTACCTTCTATGTAATGCTTTTGTACTCTGTGACAGAGCCTCGGTGACTCTGCATTTTCCAGGTTTTTACAGTGTTTCTTATACATTTGGGGCTTGACAGGTACTGCATCAGTCCAATGTAACCTTGAAAACAAGCTGCATCAGAATGTCAGTAAGTGGCTTGCAGATGAAGATGAGTAATTATTGTCAGATAATCATCAAAGATATATTCAACATTGATAAATACTCTATGCTTTATTTAAATGATATTCAGTCAGGATCAACAAAAGGTCTCACCCAAATGGTAAATCATAGTTCTGGATATAGTTTTCTGATATGAATCATTAGGTCAAAAGAGTTGAGTTCAAATTCCCGCTCTACAATTAGCTGACCTCATGACTTGGGGCCAGTTTTACAACTTTTTAAAAAATATATATTTTTTACTGATTTTTACAGAGAGGAAGGGAGACGGATAGAGAGTTAGAAACATCGATGAGAGAGAAACATCCATCAGCTGCCTCCTGCACACCCTTCACTGGGGATGTGTCCACAACCAAGGTACATACCCTTGACCGGAATCAAACCCAGTACCTTTCAGTCCACGGGCCGACGCTCTATCCACTGAACCAAACTAGCTAGGGCTATGTGATTTTTTTACTGTTTGGTGGTTTATGCTTTAAGTTGATAGGGGAGAGAGGTGGTGATACCTAATCACTTCCCAGATCCATCTCTTCCCTCATGAAGTTCTGTGAAAAGTTTAAGAGAGTTCAAGATTTCTAAACTCTGTTTACTATGAATCCTAAAGCCTTAGGCAGTGTTTTGTTTTTGTTTTTTTGTTTTTCATTTCAGAAGCATGTTCTTCATGCTGCCTACCATTTTGCCATACATAATTATATTATTTACATATCCTATCTAATAAAAGAGCAATATGCAAATTAGGCATCACTCCATCACAAAGATGGCCACCCCATGGCTACAAGATGGTGGCGCCCAGTCCGGCTTAGCCCCGCCACTGAAGTGGTCAGGCCTGTTAGCCAGGCAGGTGGCAGGGAGGTAGGGGGCCCAAGGGACAGAACAGGTGATCAGAGGGGGCTGGGGGTCCCCTGCCCAGGCCAGAGGCCTCAGGCATGGGCAAGGGTGGAGCTGGTGATCAGAGGGGTATGAGGGTGCCCTACCCAGCCATAAGGCCTGGGCCAGAGGCCTCAGGCCTGGGGAGGGGCAAGCCAGAGATCGCAGGGGCCTGGGTTCCACAGAGCCAGTGATCAGAGGGGCAGGGGTGGAGCCTGCAATTGCAGGGATCTGGGCACCAGTGGAGCCGGCAAAACAGGGGTCTGGGGGTTCCCTGCCCAGGCCTGCAGCCTTGGCCAGAGGCTTCAGTGGGGCAGGGTGGAGCTGGCAATCTCAGGGCCTGGACAGGGACAGAGCTGGTGATCAGAGGCACCTGGAGGTCACCTGCCCAGCCCTATAGCCTTGGCAAGAGGATCAAGGGTAGATCTGGCAAAGCAGGGGTCTGGGGGTCTCCTGCCTAGGCCTGTAGCCTTGGCCAGAGGCTGCAGTGGGGCAGGGGCGGAGCCAGCAATCTCAGGGGCTGGGCAGGGACAGAGCTGGTAATCAGAGAAGCAGGGGTGGAGCCTGCAATCGCAAGGGTCTGGGGGTCCTCTGCCCAGGCATGTAGCCTTGGCTAGAGGCTGTATTGGGGCAGGGGCAGAGCTGGTGATCACAGGGGCCTGGAGGTCTCCTACCCAGGCCTGTAGCCTTGGCCAGAGGCTGTAGTGGGGCAAGGTTGGAGCTGGTGATGGTAGGGGTCTGGGGATCTCCTGCCCAGGCCTGTAGCCTTGGCCAGAGGCTGTAGTGGGGCAGGGGCAGAGCTGGCAATCACAGGGGCCTGGAGGTCTCCTGCCTAGGCCTGTAGCCTTGGCCAGAGGCTGTAGCGGGACAAGGGTGGAGCCTGCGATCGGAGGGGCCTGGGGGTCTCCTGCCCAGGCCTGCAGCCTCAGCCAGAGGTTACAGGCCTGGGCAGGGATGGAGCGGGAGATCAGAGTGAACTACAAAAGAAACACCTTTTCTGACTGCTCATTGGCTAAGCTCCCTGTATTCTACTGGTAATAGTCTTAGTAACTTGGGTAATAAGAATCCCTAAAGGCAATCTAGGATTTTTCCACCACACTCCTGGAGAAAAAAGAGAAAAGTCCACTGCTGGAGGGCTAAGAAATGTCATGTCCTGTCCTAGCTGGTTTGGCTCAGTGCATAATGCCTCTGCCTGCTGACTGCAGAGTGTGGGTTCAATTCTGACCAAGGGCATGTACCTAGGTTGCTGGCTTCTCTTTGGCCCGGGGCCAGGTCAGAGCATATGCAGGAGGCAACCAGTCAAAGTGTTCCTCTCACTTTGGTGTTTCTCTCTGTTTTTCCCTTCTCTTCCACATTCTCTAAAAATCAATGGTAACATATCCTCAGGTGAGGATTAAAAAAAAAGAAAGAAATGTCACATCCTATGAAAGACATATCTTGAAAATGCCAAAAGAAAGTTGTCATTTTTCCATGGTGAAGGGATTGGAGTTCGTGTTGATGAGAACACCTTGGTGGCTGCAGTGACTGGCAGTAGCTGCAGCAATGGGGTGATGGGGCTGGTGGCTTCCCCTGATTAGCCTGGTTGCCTCCCACAAAGGGAGGCCAGACTGTGGCTTAGGCCTGCTCCCCAAGGGGAGCACAGAGTGGGCCGAAGCCGTCAGTAGGACACACCCTGAGGGCTCCTAATATGTGAGATGGGGCAGGCTGGGCTGAGGACCGCCACCCTCCAGTGTACGAATTTCGTGCACCAGACCCCTAGTTACTATATAATAAAGCACCAAAGATGTAGCAGCTTAAAACAACATATTAATCATCTCACAGTTTCCGTGGGTCAGAAGCCTGGGCATGGCTTGGCTGGGCATCCCTTACTCTGAATCTTCCAAGCCTGAAGTCATGTTACCATGTGGACTGTGCTCTCTTCTGGAGGCTTACCTGTAAAGAATCTACATCCCAGCTTATTTAGGTCACTGCAAAACTCATTTCCTTATAGCTGTAGGATATAGGGCCTCAGCTTCTTGCTAACTATTGACTAGAGGGATACCCTTAGGTCCTAGCAGCTGGCTACAGTTCCTCGCCATGTGGCCTTTCCCAGCATGACCCCTTACTTCATCAAAGGTCAGAGTCTGTGGCATCAGTTTTCTAATGAAATGTAATCATGACAGTGACATCTCTGATCACCTTTTCTGTTCAGTGTCATGTAGTGACAGGGATGACATTCCACTACCTCTGCTATATTCTCTTGGTTATAAGCAAGTTGCCAGTCCTGCTCAAAGTCAAAGGAAGAGGATTACACAAATGAGTGAACATCAGCAGGTAGGCCTAATTGGGATCACCCTCTATTTACCAGGTGATATTAATAATGGATAATATTTATGAACCTTCATTTTGTGACAGCACTTTTTAATCTTGACAAACATATGATACTATTAATATCTTCATTTTGTCTATGTGAAAACTGAATCTCAAAGAAGATGGGTAACTTGCCCAAGGTTACCCAAAATGAGAATATTTTTCATCTTACTATGTTTGGGCTCCCAAAACTTGCCTATGGGAACTGTTTATATTCTTCTATTACACATATAGTTAGTGAAGCTATTACTAAATGGCTGAGTGTACTCTATGTGATTTCATTGTCCAAATAGCTAAGCTTTCCTAGAAATCATAGTAAAAATATAAGAAAGTAGCATATATATTTTTTAAGAAATCAAATTATGTTTTTTAATATAACTTTTTTTTTATGGAGAGGAAGGGAGAGGGAAAGAGAGTTAGAAACATCAATGACAGACAAACATCGATCAGCTGCCTCCTGTACACCTAATGGGGATGTGCCTGCAACCAATGTACATGCCATTGACTGGAATCAAACCTGGAACCCTTGAGTCCACAGACCGACACTCTATCCACTGAGCCAAACCGGCTCAGGCATCAAATTATTTTTTTATACACACAGAAATAAGGGGCAAGATTACATTGGGGAAGTTTGTGGGAGGCATATGTGTTCAAGTGCTGGACTATCTAGATGTTTCCATGGCAAATTCTAGTGTGCTTACAGCAAAGTGTAAGAAGAAAGAGGTGCAGACTTCCATTGTGTCAGGGCTATTTATCCCTGCTCCAATGTGAGCATTTGAACTCTTTACTTCTGACAACCTTGGGTACCGTATTAGACACTCCTTTTGAATGCTTGAGGATTTGTTCTGCCTTTGTTCCTGTGGAACTCAGTGAGGAAGCCCCATATGGGAGGTCTTTTAAAGTGTGAAACCATTGACAGACTCCACTTGCCTTTTCTCTAGGTTCCCTTTAGGCTCCATCTTTTCAGCGCCCTGCTTTCATGGAGCAAAGTGCCTCCAACACAAACATGATGGTAAGATAGCATTGGCTTTCCGTCCGAAGCCAGCTGGCCACCAAGAAGAAAGGAAAAGAGGAAGTAGCAGGGTTTCTTCTGTTCTCCCTACCAAGGCAATACCCAAAGCTGGACTCTGCTTCATTAATATCAATGAGAAGTAATTGGGTTTAGTCTAGTTTTCAATTCACTTAGCTTTCTTTTTTAAAAAGTGAGAGGTTTGTCTTTGTCACATGGTATGTCATGATTAATCAGATATATTGGATGGGCAAATGGTTTAATAGTTATAGCAATTTGTCACATCAGACATGGCTTAGCATGCATTATTAATACCTACATGTAAAATTAGTGAAACTGGGTCTGGCTTCTGTTCAAGTCAGTTGTGTGTTAGCTATAGCAGGTTTGAAAGGATTCCCGCAGGGATGGTTTAACCAAATATCACCCTATCCTTTCCATTTCAGTAACAGAGAACTCTATGATAATTAAGTGGAGGAGATCTTTATTCAGCAGGAGTGCAAATAGGCGCCCATTGAGAGGAGGTGGCTCCAGTCTTCATTAACATGGGAACTCAGGAGGTCATGTGATCTAGAAAGGTGCTCTTCTTTTCCCCCAAAGCAAGAGAGACATTCAGAAATGTAGATATTGTAATGCATTTTTATTTGTGAAGCCTAAAATGTGTTATTTTGGTATTTCTGTTCTTTTGCTAAGTTTGGTGAATATACAGTTGTATTTCAAAAGCATATAAACCTCAGCATCCTCTTCAGAACTGGATATAATTGCAGAACAAATAGGAGTCATGTTAGTGTCTGGGCAAGAGTTATCAAGTTTAGCCCTAGCCGGTTTGGCTCAGTGGACAGAGTGTCAGCCTGCAGAATGAAGGGTCCCTGATTCCATTCAAGTTAAGGGCATGTACCTTGGTTGCAAGCTTGTTCTCCTGTGATCAATGTTTCTCTCTCTGTCTCTCCACCTCCCTTCCATTCTCTCTAAAAATAAATGGAAAAATATCCTCCCATGAGACTTAACAACAATAACAAAAAAGAGCTACCAGTTTTACTATGAGGGGTGATATTTTATCTTTCTGCTTCAGTCAGGAAAATGCCTCTATTTTGTGTATAATTAATACCCACTTTGCTGATTTCTCAAGTGTGTATTATAATCAAAGCAAGGGTATTGTCTGACTATAGTGCAAATCTCTCCAAGACAATGGTTACTGCCTCATATTTGTCAGTCAGTTCTGATTCCAACTGCTTATATCAATCTATTCTAAGGAGATGACCACCTCTAGCTAGGAAGGAGTCAGTCAGACCAAACATGACTCAGCATGTCACCACTTAAACTCCTGCACAATTTCCCAGGAAACCTGTTGTACACTTTTAATATCTCCCAGAAACTGAAGTGCTCCAAATCTATGCTAATAAAAAGGCAATATGCTAATTAGAACAGGTTAACCAGACATCTTCACGTCTGACTTCCTTCCAGACACAGCCATGGTCAGGCCGCCAGGTGAGCAGTTAGGGGGTGGCCAGGCTAGCAGGGGAGCAGTTAGGGGACAACCAGACCAGCAGGGGCACAGTTAGGAGGCAGCCAGGCTGGCAGGAATACAGTTAGGGGGTTACCATGCCAGCAGGGGGGAAGTTAGGGGATGGCCAGGCTGTCAGGGGATCAGTTAGGGGGTGACCAGGCCAGCAAGCAGAGGCAGTTATGGACGATCAGGCAGGCAGGTAGAGTGGTTAGGGATGATCAGGCAGGCAAGTGGCAAGTGGTTAGGAGCCAGCAGTCCCAGATTGTGAGAGGGATTTCAGACTGCCTGTTTCGGCCTGATCTCACATAGGCAATCAGACATTCCCTGAGGGGTACTGGATTGGAGAGGGTGCAGGTTGGGCTGAGCAATTCCCCCTCCCCCGTATGCACAAATTTCATGCATGAGCCTCTAATAGTATAAAAATATGAATATTCTCATCTAATTGTTTAAGAAAATCACTTTCCTAAAATCATCATTTCCTGTTCAGTTAGTTACCTTTTTTTAACCTAAACTATATATATATATATTCACATTAAAAACCCTCTATACAATTAGAGACCTTTAGACACATTGACATATTTAGAAGAAATATGTCAGAGAGATTACAATTTACTTGGGGAGAAAAGATTAAAGCATTCAAAGATTGGAACATATAGATTCTGTGTTCCATAGAAATTCAGAGGAGATTAACTAAGCTTGAGGTATGTAAGAGTTTGAATTTGAACTTGGGCTGGAGGATGACTGGTATTTAGATGAATGAAAGGACAAGAAAGAGCATACTAATCCAGAGAAACAATATAAAGAAAGGCTTTAGACTATAAATACAGTGTGTGCCACAGGTGAGAATATGAGCCTGGTTTGTTTAGAAATTGAGTTAGGTAGATAGGGTAAGGTCAGATGATGAAGGATTTTTGTAAAGGTTAGACAAAACAGATGTCTTGTGCCAGTTGATCTGAAGTTCCTAGAAATTATGGTTCCTTCAGAGAGTTGGCACATAGAATGCACGGATTCACTTGGCAACAGTATAAAGTGTCAATTTTGAGACATCTTTGCACCCACTTGACACGTGTGTTCTAGGCTCAAGAGCACACGTTGGCTTCTCTAAAGTATCTCTTGTATAAAGAGGAAATTGACATAGTAAAGAGCATATTCTGTTCTATTGAAGGAACATAGAAATGTGGTAGGTTAGTATAAAAGTCACTAAATATTTGCAGATCTATCAGCAGTGTTAGAAGCTTCTTGTTCATTCCAGGAAAAATACTAAAAGAAGAGACCAATAAAATATCTTTCTTAATTTTAGTTTTTATTTTTATCTAAACCTTTTGGAAGACTATCTTTGAAATTCCAAAAGGTAATACAATTATGTATCATCCTATCAATGATACCTAGAAAGCTTTGGCTCTGATGCTTTGAAGCTGATCACTATTTATTAGATTTCCCTCAATTTTAGGCCTGATGTGTCTTTATGAAATTGCATAATCAAAAGTAAACTGTCTCTGGAAGTTTTGCCATCAAAATAGATTTGCTTTTTAATATGGTCATTTACAAAGCAACTGGAATCTCTTCTCCATAATGAATTCTCAATGTACTTCACTTTATTTGTAGTATGATATTAAAAATATCAGTAGCAGATATATTCATCTTTTCAAATACACTTTCTAATCCTTCTATATATGTGGTCTATCAAATTCATCTTTGATAACTTGTACACAAACACACATTTACCTTTCTTCAGATGGTGGAAGAAGCTAAACTAACTCCCCCTAATGAATGATGGTACTTTTCCCAATGGGATTCTATCGAGAAGGGGATTTTTTCAGTGAGAATTATTATTTTTTCTTTATTTATTAAAGTATTACATCAAACAAAAAAACCTACACAATTTTGGATTACATTCTCAGGAAAAAGAATCTAAACTAATAAAAGCATAATATTAAAATTGACCGTTTCTTCGGGACGCCCAACAGCCAATCAGAACAATGGCATGCAAATTAGCCCAGCCAAGATGGCACAGGCCCAGGCTGGCAATGGAGCAATCCACCGGCGCACACTCGGGCGGTCGGTTCTGGACAGTGGCGGGGGCTGCAGGGCCGGGTGGCCTCCCAGGCCCCCGGTTCTGCGGCCGGGGCTGGCAATAGAGCGATCGCCCAGAGCACGCAAGGGTGGAGGCCTGGCCTCCACCCTTGCGTGCTCCAGCAGTCACTTCGGGCAGTCGCGGGCGGCTACAGGGCCGGGCGGTCTCCCAGGCCCCCAGTTCTGCAGCCGGGGCTGGCAATAGAGAGATGGGGCTGGGAATAGAGAGATCGCGCCAGTGGTTGGTTCTGGGCGGCCTTGGGTGAGAGCCGGCCTGGCCCTCGGCTGGGGCTGGCAATAGAGCAATCATGCCCACGGTGGTTCCAGACAGCGGTGAGCAGCCACAAGGCTGGGAGCTGGCAGCCCAGCCCGGCCCTGCGAGGCCTGGGAATAGAGTAATTGGGCCCACGTGACCTCAGAGGCTCAGTGGCGGGGGCTTGAGGTGGGTACCCCCTCGGGGTCATGCCCGAGCATCCTCTGCTCCCACACAGAGCCTCTGCCACAGCTCCAGCCACCTGCCTCCACCCTGGGGGCCTCCATGGAGCGTGTGTGAGCGTGTGCCTGGCTCCACCCTCATGTGTCCGCTCAGCAGCATGGTCCCCCCAAGGGACCATGCACCAGCGTCCACCCCCTAGCCTGCCACCCAGCTCTGCACCAGGTGTGTCCCCTCAGTGGTGGAGGCCCACCAGGTACGTGCAATGGTAGGCCACCCGGCTGGAAACATCCACGCCTGCACTCACCAGCCATCCTACCCCCCAGTGCACGAACCCTGAGGGGGCTGTGGCCAGCCTGAAAACAGCCTTCAGCCCCTCACCCAGACTGGCCATGCGTGCCAGCAGGTGGACATCCCCCCCCAGGGGTCCCAGACTGTGAGAGGGCACAGGCCAGGATGAGGAACCCCCTCCTCCCCTCGCTGAGTGCACAAATTTTTGTGCGCCGGGCCCCTAGTCTAGTAAGAATAGCCTAATATTAATGGGGTCATTTTAACCCTATTGAAATACTTTGGGGAAGTCTAATGTTTATATCACCCAGTGCCTGTTCAGTAGTTATTTCTTAATTCCAGAAGACTGTTTCAGTTCATAGCAGAATCATAGAATGTTAGAAGTTTTAGGCTTTATTCCTGGCAGGGTTTTCTAAAAGTAGGCCAGCAGTGGCAAGTTATTTGCCATACACTTTATATATAACCATACATTTTATATAATTCTGTTTGAGCATGTAAATGTCTTTAGGTGAAAATATAAGACCTGGGTTATCTCAATCCTGACCGCCTCCTCTGCCTATTGCTCAGCCTTTTCCTACCTGATTCTCCTCTTTCTTTAAGTGACTAAGAATATTAGGTTCACAGTGAGTAAAAGACCTTCTATAGAGTAATTTCTGAAATCTAAAAAATATGGAGTCCCTCCTTGGCTCCGAAAATATCTAGGATGATAATGTAACATACTTTCCACCTAATTGTGATTTACCTGATATTTTCAATGTGCACAATTCATTGCCATCCATTGCCAAATTATACACAGGAAAACTTCAGAAAATTTGCATTTTATTAACATTGTACCTGTGATCTAAATTTAAACAAGATCTTGAAAGTGATGCGAAATATTGGATGAATTATTTTCTTTTGTTATTTTTTAAAATGCTATTTATAAGAACTTATGCCTACCTGGGATTAGAAAAAGGAAGTGAATTATTCTACTTAC
Organism: Murina feae; assembly: GCA_004026665.1. Classification (NCBI taxonomy): domain Eukaryota; kingdom Metazoa; phylum Chordata; class Mammalia; order Chiroptera; family Vespertilionidae; genus Murina; species Murina feae. The sequence goes on along the minus strand of PVJC01005211.1, from coordinate 7,873 downwards.
CCATAATCACACCTGAATGTACTGGATGTACTGCTCTAAGGGACTCCTGAGGTGTCTGCCATTTGGTTGGCTTATGTGTTTGGATTTAGTTCTGTTATGATGAGAAGCTTCTGGTATGTGAGACTCCTTGAAAGGGCCAAGCCTTTCAGAGAGTGCCAGAACTTGTTTTTCCTCTGAGTTGCCTTCTTTTTAAGAAACTCTAGTCCCTTTTCAAGGAGAAACTTTGAAGGCTTATTTTCCCCCACTCCTGAAAGGCTGGCAGAGGGAACAGAGATGGTATAAAGGTGTAAGAGAAGAAGGAACTGTAAGAGATGCCAGCTTAGAATCTTACTCATGAGGCATCTTCAGAAAAGTGGGCATGGAACTCCAGGGTTCTGCTCTCCACTACTTTACTTTCACCATCTGATACTGCTCTCTCTTTCTTCCCACACCAATATATCATGTGAATGTAAAAGAAAAAAAATGCTACTTCGTGCTAAGAAAAGTGAGATGGCAAGGAGACAATGAGGCGTTGGGAAAGACATTGGTTCCAGAAATTGGATTCTAGGCATGCAGTGCCAGGATAGAGGACTTTTATTTAATTTTGTAGAAAAATGTTCACGTTATTTTACACTGAGATGTGAAATCTCATTTGCAGCTAAGCCCTGGAGGAGCAAAAGGAACTAGGAGAGCTCATAAAGACAAGCGTAATAGGATTAATAAGAAAAAGGCAAAGGAAGACATAAGCCTTTATTGTAGGAACTCAGTGCTAAATTTTAGCAATGATGAAGGGTGAAATGTTGATACTTATCCAAACATTTGTGCCTTCAGGGTACAACAGCTGAAAGATAGCATCTTCATAGGTTGCTGCTGATGGGTTGGTTATCTACTCTTCTCAGGAGAGAGGGCCATTCTGATAGCACAAGGAAAGAAAATCACTGTGTAGCAGCAATTCCTGAACCCTCACTCAGAGAAATAATTATCCGATTATCTAATGAAAGAGTAATATGCAAATTGACCCTAACTCCGTTACACCTAACCCACGCCCACCAGCTAAGCCATGCCCACCAGCCAAGCCATGCCCACCAGCCAATCAGAGTGGCGGTGTGCAAATTAACCCAGCCAAGATGGCGGCTGGCAGCCATGGAGCTAGAGCAAACAGAAGGCTTCCATTTCACCAGTGATGGAGGAAACTGCCTGCCTAGGCCAGCTGTGGCCTCTGGTCAGGACAACAAAGTTTCAATTATAGAAGTCACAGAGCTGAAGCAAACAGGAGGCTTCGTTTCACCAGTGAGTGAGGAAACTGCCTGCCCAGGAAGGCTGTGGCCTCTGGTGAAGGCAACAAAGTTTCAATTGTAGACGATAAATAAACCTGATTCCAGCCAGTCTTGCTGGGACGTTAGGTCAATGGGAGCTGTAGCCAACCTGCAAACAGCCCTCAGCCCCTCACCCAGACTGGCCAAGAACCCCAGGGGAGGGGAACACCCACCTTGAAGGGACTGTGGCCAGCTGGCAAACAGCCATCAGACTCTCACCCAGACTGGCCAGGCACCCCATCAGGGGGGGACAACCACCTCGAAGGGGCTGTGGCCAGCTTGCAAACAGCCATCAGCCCCTCACCCAGGCTGGCTAGGCATGCCAGCAGGTGGACATCCCCCGCGTGGTCCTAGACTGCGAGAGGGCACAGTAAGGGCTGAGGGACCCCCCCCCTCCCAAGTGCACAAATTTTTGTGCACTGGGCCTCTAGTATCTTAAATAATAACAGCAAAATTTAGGGTTGAATAATAATCTATTAAGTTAAAAGTTGGAAAACCATTTCATAATCAAGGGCCCAAATGTTAAATTATTTGTTTATATATTTAATAGCATCAATAATAAAAACACAAATAGATTTCTCAACCCAAAGAGTCAATTTATATGAGACTTACAGGTCACTCATGAACATGAATTAGAGGATAAGTAGTAATCAAATTGTAGGCACCATAGTGGGTTATTTCTCTTCTTTTGTAAAGGTCCATTGCTTCAAAATAAGTTGAGCTCTAAATGTGGCTGCTGGAACAATTGAAATAACTGTACCAAAGAGAACATCACCTAGTTATTTCAGCAGCGTAATCATACCTATTGTCAGAGTTATCTTTACAGCACCTATTTCATACCTAGGTAAAGAAGATGCTGACTCTAGGCTAAGGGAGAGTCACGTGCTGATAATTTCAAATTCCCAATGGGTTTCATTCATATTTTTAATTTATGGCACAGAATTGATTATTTACAGTATTACTTTCCTAATAAGTTTTATGTACTTTTTAAAAAGTATTATTTTTAAAACATTATTAATACTGCCAAATTGACAGTCTAAGTGAACAAGAATATCACCATTATCAAGGGAACCATTTTGAGCATTTTATATACTAATGATAATAATGCAATTCAAGTTTATAAATAGTGTTAGGCATGAGAGAACACCTCACAACTATCCCTAGCATCTTTGTCTATTTAGCTACCAGGCTTCATATAAATTCTGGAATTTGGAAATGTATATTTGAGTTTGGTGCAAGGCAAGAACATATGTATAATGTTTTCCTCTATTTTAATTTTTCCCAAATATAAACAGTTAAACTTTTGGTCTTTTTGCTAACCTGATAATAAATCAGTACCTCAATATCCAGTAGTGACATCTTTGTATGACTTTTATGAGATTATCTTAATGAGGTAATATCAATTACGATGGCCATATTATTTCCATGTTTAATTTAGCAATGCTTTTCTGACCAACAGGCTTATATGTAAACTAGAGGCCCAGTGCATGAAATTTGTGCACTGGGGCAGCCCAGCCTGTTCCCTCTTGCAGTCTGGAAGCCCTCTGGGAATGTCTGACTGACATCTTACTGGCACTGTGCTTGCCAGCCATGAGCCAGCTCAGGGCTTCTGGCTGATTGGCACTCCCCCTGTGGGAGCACACTGACCACCAGGGGGCAGCTCCTGCATTGAGTTTCTTTCCCCTGGTAGTTGGTGCGCATCATACTGACTGGTTGTTCTGCTGTTCGGTCAGTTGGCATATTAGCCTTTTATTATGTAGGATAGAAGAACACCTGCTCTTAATGTAGTAAGGATAATTTCCAATAGCAATACTGGTCCCAAAGTGTCTATTGAAAAGGCAGTTTTGCAAAGGGAATGCAAATTTTAGTTTGGTTATCAGAAAGTCCTGTTTTTAGGGCTTGGAGGCATAAACTAGAGTCCTTTTGTAGGAAAAGTGGTCATTAAGTCCTTGAATCTATTTAGAAGAGTTAAATGTGGAAGTGAAGACTATTCTATATCCCATTTTTCAAGTCTGTCTTCATTGTGGTTGTCATAGTTATCATACAACCTTTCTTGTCATCATCATTACTGTTTTCAGCAAATCACCATCCTTAGACCTTAGACCCTTTGATTAAAGATGATTTCCATGTGTACAGCCACATCTATTATGACCCAAATATCTAATCTGGCTGTTTCTTGTGAGATTGTTTTGGCTTCAGTGCAGGTGCTGGGTCCAGTATTTTGGGTATCAAGATGAATCCCAGCCAGGATGAAGCTCTGAATATTCTGGCCTCACCATATTTACAAACTCAGCCATAGTCTTAATTTCATAGCTTTATTCACTGGCTTATACCAGTTGAAGATGGTAAATAAAAAAAATGAGATATGAGCAAAATTTGTCCATTTCTATTTGCATGGGTCATAAGTACAGCCAGGCTAATGGCAAAGTCCTGTACACACCAGCCATGCTGGTGTCTGGGCTGCCTTAATGAGTCAGTTGGATTGATTACATCCAATTCAGATGGAGACACAGGGTTGAACATTAGTCTCTTGCCAAATCATGCTCTCTAATTTTGCTGCATTTTTATTTGAACTTCCTTTGCAGCACTCATGCCTAATTACTCAGTGCTCTCCTCCTGGAAATATTTCTCTGTCCCTTTATGAGTAAAATAATGAAGCTTTTGATCTTTTCCTTCCTTTCCTGCCTTTTTCTGAACACTTCAGGACTCTTGCATCAACAACAGTTAATTTTCTAGGAAAGGTACTGCTCCTTTCTTATTTAAATAAAGGACTCTCTGAGAAATGGATGATAGACCTGGTGACAAACGAGAGAAAATGCAATTGGGTGTCTGAAGGAAGGAGTGAATATCTACCCTCATCTATCACTACTGATTAGCTGCAGTCTGAGAGAGGCAGAGACAGAGACAGAAAGAGATCGGAAATAACAAATGGATTTGGGGGAGAGGCTGGGCTTCACAGCGTGGTTTTGGGGGTTCATCAATCATCTCCACTGTGGCTGATAGGTGGTCTGTCACTCCTACCTCCATCCTGCCCAACAGAGAATCTGTAACTGTGACAGACAGTCCCTTGTCCACAATCCTTTCATAGCAAAGACATATTCAGCCCCAGAACAGAAAGTCTGAGGGTCAGTGTCTTGATGTGTCTATTCCTGTTTACCATAGGAAAGTGTGTTTATATCATTCCGACCATTCTCTCAGGCTGTGGCCTTGCCAGTCCCTCCTAGCGCGAATGTTGGCACCATGCCTGTCATGTTCATTGTGCCAGTACAACTGATAGGCTGACATTACATAAACCATTTACAGGAGGTGAGGCAGGGTTTGGGAGAGTCTATAAAAATCTTGAAGTCATCCAAGTGTGAAATGGAAAGATGAAGAAAGTGTTTTTGCAAAGTCATTTATATCTGTCATCTGTTTCGGGGCTCACTCTTAATGTGCCTCCTGTTCAGTCAGTCCCTTTTCCCACCTTGTCTGCTTAGGCTGGAGAAAACATACCTGATGAGACACAATTGTCAGCAGAGAGGCCTCTTTGTACATAACAAAATTTGTTGTAGCAAAGTGTTCTGTTGACATGGTTTATTCTCCAAGAGGCTTAATAGCATAGCATTCAGGCACATACCTGTGGGTGGCTACAAAATCACATGGTTGAATTTTGAAATGTATGAGGGGGAGAGCACATGTGTTTCCATTCTATCTTGCTCTCTCTGCTATGACGGAACATCAAAAAACAATGATGGAAATATGCCACGCCAGTTTAGAGTAAAACGATGAAGCAACTCTGTAAAGACACCATCCCTTTTCTTCAGCATGGTCCTTAGTTCTGGTTCCATTTTTCTCTAAATTAGAAACAATAAGTACCCAGTGTTTCAGATTAATATAAATTCTTGCTATGGGATAGGCTGGCTCTTCAGAACAGATTAGCTATTTGTGTATTTTATATTTGTCTTTACTCCTAGATATTTTATTTTATTTTATTTGCAAACAAGACATGGGTCAGCTTCAGTGAGGACTAAAGGGAGACATTTACACTGTATGCTTGCTTAGTCAGACAATGACTGATAGGATTTCCACATGTTTTCTTTTTATCCTTACACTATCTTTGGGCAATGATAATGCCCAATTCAATCTTACACACAAGGAAGGTGACTTCTGGGCATTGACTGCAGAGACAGCAGGTAGCAACTCTGATCCCAGCTCACCTATGAACTCTACTTTCATGTAGTGATGCCTTTACTGCATGTCATCTCCTTTCGCTCTTCAAGCATGGTGTGCTGGCTACATTAATGCTTCTGTCATCCTTTTGGGAGACACTTGAGGGCCAATGACTTTTGGATTCACCTTCAGAAATTTTAGGTTTAATGCTTAGCCTCTTCCCACCTCAGACAGTAAGAAGATAGACTATCAAATGGTGAGATAATGAGTACTCTAGAATGCATACATAGAATTCACTATTGTGGATTTCTAGGTCATTATTCTAATAATGCTACTAGTACTTAGATTATGGGAATTTATGTATTCCAGTAGCAAGCTGTTCTGTTGACATTGTTTATAGTTTTGGGGGGATAGAGTCATATTAAGAATTAGACAAATTCATTCTGATCATTTTAACATCACCCTTTATTTTTGACCCAAACAGTTACTCAGATCAAGCCCTCACATTTTTGAAGGCTTGATTCAAGATTACGTTTTTTTTATAAGGACATTCTGGGCATGGAAATCAAAGTGTTTTGGAATTTATATTTTGGCTTAACCACTTACTATTTGTATATTCTTTGATCAATTGGTTAGCATCTTTGGCTCCCAGTTTTCTCAACTATAAAAAAGTGATATCTATATTATAGGGTACTATCAGGTTTAAAATGATATTAGCTAATACTAGAGGCCTGATGCATGAAATTCATGCAAGAGTAGGTCTTCCTTCCCCCGCCTGCCAGCACTGGCTTCCCTCTGACACCCGAGACCCGGGCTTCCCTTGCATCCCCAGCTTCATCTGGAAGGTCATCCAGAAGGACATCCAGTCTAATTAGCATATTATGCTTTTATTATAGAGGATATCTTACATATTTAGCATGTTTCCTAATATATATTAGGGCTTAAATAAATGCCAGTTTCTTTGCCTTAAAAAAGTGGCATTTTGATTGCAAAAAATCCAAAGAATATATAATAGATTCTTTAAGTCAATATCTAAAGAGAAATGACCAATTGCTAAGTGATTTTTTTAAAAAAATATAACACATTCATAATATTAAGGGGTATGATTTGATTAGAAAAATATCTTCTTGGTTAAGAATTCCCTTCTATTAGTTTATAGCTGATTAGACTCATAAAGCATATGCAAGGTGGGGAATGACAAAAGTGGTTCACTGATTTTATGGCAGTAGATATATTTAGAGTAGGATTGGCTAGAAAATTTCAGAATGTATATGTGAAGAACATGATAAAGACAAAATAATTATGATTTACTACTTAAAGTATGTGTTGTACATTTTAATGTTTTATAATCAATGTGTCTTTTAAAATTAAAAACCCTTGAAGAATGGGACCACATCTTTCTTCGCATCGTGCCAAGTGTGGAACCTACTATGGGTGTATTTGAGTAAACCTTCTATTCTGGCCATTTATTTGAAATCATGTTTTTCTAGAACATCTTTATGAATGCCTGGCGACTGTAATCCTTTCAATAATCTTGCTGGATTAATAGACAAATAATAAATCAATCACTATAATTTCTGATTGCCCACAGTAAATTACAGGGATTTGGGATAAATTCATTCTTTGTCTACATATTCCTAAGAGGATCGACCCCACTTTTAGAAATCCAAATGTGTGTCACTTTAAATTTACAAGAATATCAGGGGTCAATATTTGTATTCTCAAGACACATTGCAGTGTCCATGTGGTATTTAAATCAGACACTTCTAATATTACAATTAGAGTGTTGAAGTGAGCGATGGCTGTGTTATTCAGCTGCATCATCACGACAGCCATTGTTGCACATTTTTATGGCAGTAACTCCTCATCCTCACGCCATATTTCTAAATGGATGTAGTTGGCATATATAGGATATCCCAAGAATATATACACACACTTTGTATAATTATAAAGGTGGTGTTTATGAAAATACTTTGCATTGTCAAAATTGAGCTATCAGCTGTTAAAGTGTGTATAACACTTTTGGGACACCCTATATATATTTTCAATTCCTATAACCTGACTTCTCATAGGAACTTTTTTTCTGTGATTGGAGGTTCAGATGAAGTTATAATAATCAAGCCTAGAAATGCCTTCCCGGTTCAGGCCAGGAAAGAGCAAGTCTGTCTCTGTGGGTCTGGTTGTGCCGCCTGTGATTGTGCCTGGTTTGGATTGTGTGGCAGAAACAACAGGCCCTGAGAACTCATGCCTTTCTTTATGGTGCCTAGTGGGGACTGCTGTTGGGTTTTTCCTGAGGTGTCTGTCACACCAAGAGACATACAAAAATACAATCCTTGAATCTGCTCCAACTCGGGAACTGAGAGAAGTCGACGTTGATGAAGGTTGTGCTGGCTGGGTGTAGCAGCCTGTTTCTTTTGACTCTTTTTTTT
>PVJC01005210.1:0-59963 GCA_004026665.1 Murina feae | reverse complement strand
TGAGGATTTTTTTTTTAAGCATGAAATGCCTTATCTGTCCTAATACTATGACATAGAAAATAAATTTACTTTCTCATCAGAAACTCACTGAGGGATTTCCAGGTGAGCATGCCTGATCTCTGTGAAATCTACTAAAATGAGAGTAAAGAAACAAAAAAGATATAGAACCAAAAGACAAAGAGATTACAAGATGAGAATAGATAAGAACTGCAATAAAATGTTGAAAGCTGGAAAGCTGATGAAAATGGGAATGGAGGGGGAGCTGCCGTCCTGAAAAGAGGTACTAAGAAAAAGCCTATGAACAGAATGATAAACTCCTACCTGGCTTCATGCTCCATGTAACTCGAATTTCTCCTGACCAAGGAGGAGGCTGAAGAACTTCCTATGAAAACTCAAGCCCCAGAGAAAAGACAAACTACTGAAACCCGGGGTCTGGCCAACAACATGAACAGGTTCTCTCCTCATTCACTGAACTGTAAGGCCCACCAGTGGACACTCCACCTCACACAAAGCACCTTCCAGCAGCTTTTCACTGTCTCCCTTTTAATCATGAATTTGTAGGTAATACATGTATTTGGGTCCCAAATCACCAGGTAATTAAGGTTTCAGGACTATATCTAGAAACCAAAATCAACAATATTCTACATTATCTAAAGACTGTGACTTAACAATACTGGGAAGATGCAGTAAGTGTATGTGTGCCTGTGTGTGAGAGGGTAGAATATCAATGAGAATATATTCCTAATCGTTAACAGCGAGAAGAAAATATAAATAAAATATTAAGAAATAGCCAATAAAGTATGTTGTTTCAAAAATATGGAGCTAATATACTAGACGAGTCAAAAAAACTGAAAATGATTATCAGGGAGGGGCATTTGGAGTGAAAGGGAATGAAAGAAAAGATGTGTATAGGTTTAGTTTGATAAATACAATTTTTAAAACATTCTTGATAAAATGTTGGTTCATTTTCCAAATTACGACAACATACCGTTCAATAGCACGAAGTTTAATCTTATTCATATCCTTTAGGACGTCCAACATGTTTGGAACATCTTGGTTTTTCTGGTTTTTTGGATGACGATTATAATTGGTCTTACTGGCACCTGGGTGCTGTTTTTTCACTTTCGTTGCTGTGTTATCTGAGTCACAAATATGGGTATATTCTGGCTGCACAAGAGAACATGGAGGCTGCAGAGAAGAAGACTGATGGGGCAGAGGGGGTGGAGGAGGAGGAGCGGGAAGCACTGAACTTGGAAATGGATCTGGTTTGACACTCAGTCGAGCAGTTCCTGATGATGGCACTTGTCCCAAACCACCAGGCCCATCAGTCGAGTCAAAGGAGTCTAGAAAACAAAGTAATCTGTTGAAAAACCATGCAAAATTCTCTTTAACATAACACTCATCAAAACCAAGACAGAAACAATTTCTGTAATGCTGCTAAAATAATGATGGGGCCAGAAAGGAGAAGCAATCCCATCTGCTTAGTCATTTCTGTAAGAGTCAAGTCAAACAGGAAATGTACTTTTAATCCAGTTAAGATTCTCTGTGCTGGCCCTTAAAAGTGGGAATAGGGAGAAACACTTCAAAGAGAAAATAAAAAGTGCTTTTTCAGTAATTCACATACAATCTAAATTTCAGCCTTTATTTTAAAAAGCTAAAACATGATCAAGAACTTGTAGTTAGAAACACTCAAAATGGTATCTCTATGATAAACACCCAAGCATGTATTTTAAGCAAGAGCTTAAGGATGAATACAGAGTACAGTAGTCTTCCTTATGCATTTTCACTTTCCCTGGTTTGTTACCCAAAGTCAACCTTGGTCCACAAACATCAAATGGCAATTCCAGAAATAAACGGCCCATAAGTTTTACATTTAGAGCCATTCTAAGTGTCATAATGAAACCTCATATTGTTCCACTCTGGCTCCCCCAGGACAGGAATCGTCATCCCTTCATCCAGCATCTCCACACTGGACACACTCCCCAGCCATCATTCACTGAGTAGCTGTCTGGGTTATTAGATCGACTGCTGAGGTGTCACAATGCTTGTGCCCAAGTAACCCTTAATTTACTTCATATTAGCCTCAAAGCAAAAACACTAATAATGCTGGCAATTCGGATATACCAAAGGGAGGCCGAGAAGCGCTTCCTTTAAGTGGAAGGCATGTATTTATCGGAAAAAGCATTTCCTATATAGGGTTCAGTACTAACCGTGGCTTCAGGCATCCACTGGGATTCTTGGAACGTACTCCCCTTGGAAAAGGGAAGACTGTTGTAATTAACTCTTTCACAAGAGATTTGCCCTAAAAGGCAGTAGCACATGATTGCTAAAAAATGTGTATTTGCATCTTATTTTTATTATTACACATTATGTAATATCTAGCTACTGTATATTTATATATGTACATTTATAGTATAATTTATATACAATATGTTATATATAAATTATGTGTGTGTGGATACACCTATATATATTACATATGTATGTCTATAGGTTAAAGCAAGTTTTGTCTCTAAAAATTTAGAAAAAGATCATCTAGAGAACATTATTCCCCTAATGAGGTGCAATAGCAGCAGTAACTTCAAACTCAAATCTATGCAACCTCAAATCTTTCAAATTAATGCACTCTTCCTCTTAAATTTCCAATGCTTTTCTGAAGATTTAGAAAAGTTTACTTAGAAAACAGGCTTTTCAGTACAAAACTAAACTCTGCAGTATAGTTAGCTCTTCTTTAAACCGAAACTACCTCCCTCACCTGAGGATATGTTTTTATTGATTTGAGAGAGGAAGGGGGGCAGAGAGAGAGAGAAGAAACATCAATCAGTTGCCTCACAAATGCGCCCCAACTAGGGATCAAGCCCACAACCTACGTATATGTCCTAACCGTGAACAACCTTTGGGTGTACAGGATCACACTCCAATCCACTGAGGCACCCAGCCAGGGCCATAGGTGTCTTAATTTATTCTAAATAAACATCAAAGAAAACATTTTTATATAGCCAACATCTTTTTGTGTTTAATGACATTCACGAGATACATAAACATCAAGCACTCTTACTCAATTCAGAACTGTACTGACTTAAATACTAGGCGAGTATCATCTACCTGAAACAAAAACCCAACGTTCCTTACCAGAATTAGTACTGTTTTTCAGTTCCTGCATTTGCACAATTGCAGCAATCTGAGAACGAAGAAAAGTTAGCTCGTCTTCAAGGGCAGCTATTTTTTTAATTGCAGCTTCATTTACAGGCTGAGAATTTTTCATTGGTTTGTTATGTCTTAGACCAGGTGACGGTGGATCCCGAACTAGTTGCAAAGGATGGAAAACCTCAGTCTCCTCTTCCTCATTTTTCCATATATCATTTCTGTGGGTGGAAAGAAGGAAGAAATGGGGATGGAGAGAGAGAGAGAGGGAGGGGGAGGGAAATTTTCCAAAAGGAATAAATTATTTCAGTTCAAGAGGAATACAGACAACCAAGACAAAATCAGAGTAGCTCTCTTTAACCCATGACTGATCTCTAGACTCACTGGGGACAAACACAACATCTTACGTAACTGTGTGTTCTCAGCATGTGAGACAGAAGTCAACCTTAATGGGTGACCGGTAAGTGGTCAGTGGGCGAAGGAACAAGCCCTGCTTTTAGGCTGTAAAACAAAAATAATTACCCTGTAACTGTTCTGCCCATTCCCTTTAGACACACGACAAGTTGTTTTATTTAGAAATTCTGTGTTCCGAATACACAGTACTTTGAAAGGCCTTATATTCAGTACAATGTTAAGAGTACATTTATGGTATTCTAATTTTTTGAAAATTGATAACTCAGTTTGACATGTAAAAAATTTAGTCATAGTATTTCAATAACTGACCCTCATTGTGCTCATAGCCTCCATCTGAATATACTAATACATGTTAGTATTCCCTAGGAGAAAATATATGCAAATGTTGAAATAATGTTTAACATCATGGCCTACAAGAACTAGGTTAAGTTTTGAATAAATATATGAAATAAAATAAATCTAGTTACCTAGTATAGGAAATAGTTTTCTCATACATACAAACACAGTGACTGTGATGCTGTTTAAATATCACTCCTTCCTAGGCCTGGTGTTAGGTTTAAACGTTCAGTAAGAAAAACTGGCACAACATGAGGAACAAGCAGTCATTCTTATTAGGAAAATATTAGTCGGACACAATGCGGCAGAGAGACACACAAAACAAAAAGGCCCACTGAGTCTGAACTTGAACACGTCCAAGAATTCAGATTGCAACCCATACCCCACCTTCCAAGATCAGTATATAAACTTACCGAAAGCTGAGATAAATGGATTCTTCATCGTTTGCCACACACAAAATATCAGCAAAAGATGGAACTACAGGGCCACAGTTACCAGAGTCTACAGAGTTCAAGAGTGGAATCAGCTAAAGGAAAAAAGGAAAACAAAGTCAGAGCTCTACAGGGAGTGGGGGGTGCAGGGGAGACACATGCCATGGAAATTAAGTAAGTTAAAAATCCAAGCGGGAAAAGGGATATTCAATACAAAACCATGCACCTATTAGTAAGAAAAAATACTGAGGAAAACATATCCTAAAGTCTACACTTGTAGCTATATCCTCTTCCTTGGGTAATGTCATCTATCATCAATCACAAACTAGGAGAATAAAATACTTGGTATTGCTTTGCACCTGCTCATCTTTGAATGTAATTATTTAAAGAAATAAACACAAAAACATACGTGAAATGACTTGTTTCCCGGGATAAAGGTCTTTGCAGGAAATATTTCTTCTTTTGTTCTATCCTGTATCCCTTGGGTTACCTAGGATTATTTTATACACAGTGATTAAACATTGCGTGCTGGCTGACCTACCTCAAAATCAGGCCTGCGACAAGCTTCTAAAGGAAGAATTTTCCCAATAATACGAACAATACTCCGAGCTGATCCATAACCTTTGTTTCTCCAAATCTGCAAAACCTATCGAAACATAAAGCATTGCTTTAAGAAGTACTCTATTTTTTTTTTTTTTTTAAATATTTTTATTGGTTTTTTACAGAGAGGAAGGGAGAGGGGTAGAGAGTTAGAAACACCGATCAGCTGCCTCCTGCACACCCTCCACTGGGGATGTGCCCGCAACCAAGGTACATGCCCTTGACCAGAATCGAACCCGGGACCCTTCAGTCCACAGGCTGACGCTCTATCCACTGAGCCACACCAGTTAGGGCAAGAAGTACTCTATTTTAAGTATGTTTGTATATCTAATGCAAAAGATGCAATCACATTTATTTTTTTTAAAAGAAAATATAGAATGGTGTTCTCAAAGTCTTATCTTCAAAGAATTACATTTTGCACCAAACTAGATCTCAATTCAGAAATTTCAAGCAATTAAAGGTGACACCTGACCAGTGGTGTCCACATTGAACAGTGTGGCCGAGAGGATATAGATACTGTAGCTATTAGCACTGGAATCTCTGCAAGCCTGAGCAATTGTATTCAAAGTGTCCTGCTACCACTCATGTGTGCCCTCGCTAAGAAACACAGGCCTAGCGGCTTCACTGCAGTGAGGGCTACATACTATGCATAAATAGCCTATTCTTGATTAACTTGAACATACCTTCACATCTTGCTCTGCAATTTCCATTCTGACAAACTTCTACCTTTCTAACTCTCATTCCTTCATTGCCATTGACCATCTTCATCATTTCTATTAATTTCACCTCCTTCTTCTATTCCTGATCTAGGGCCCTCATCTTTTTTTAATCCTCACCTGAGGATATGTTTACTGATTTTAGAGAGGTAGGAAGGGAGGGAGAAAAAAAAGAGAGAAAGAGAAACATCATCAGTGGGTTGCTCCTATATGTGCCCGGACCCAGGATGGAACCCTTAACTTTTTGGTGTACAAAATTATCTCCTTTTTTTTTTTTTTTAATTAATTGATAAGAGAGAGAGAGAAGGAGAGAGAGAGAGAGAGAGAGAGAGAGAGAGAGAGAGAGAGAGAGAGACGCTGATTTGTTGTTCCATTTATTTATGCATTCTTTGGTTGATTCTTCTATGTGCCCTGACTGGGAATCAAACCTACAACCTTGGCATATTGGGACGATGCTCCAACCAATTAGCCATCTGGCAGGGCCCCTCATTCTGACCTGACTGACTTTCACACCAAGCAGGGCTTTTCAAGTTGCTTCAGTGAAATGCTCTCAAAAATGGTTCATCCTTTTGCTATGTGTCCGCATATTACTAATGGATAAACTACCCCACTACAACAATGTTTACAAAGATTACTCTGCACAGGTATTCTACAAACCCTTCATAACAGGTTACACTCTCCGCATCGCCCAAAGCAATTGCCAATCTCTGAAATCCCCAACACCACTATTTTCATCACCTAGAAGTGGTCTCACCTCTCCTATTACTGAGAAAATCAAGGACTGATTTAATAGAGTTCAATTTCCACTCCTCTCCATTCAAAATCTCCCCACTACCTTTCACTACTGTCCAGCTTCTGTCCAAGGCTTATTTATTTATAGGCTCTGCCTAATCACTCTCATTTGTATCTTAAATAGTTCCCTGTCTATAAGGATCTTCCCCAGTGCGTGCAAACATGATGAAGTTACTTCTAACACTGAAAAGAAAGATATTCATTCCTGCTGCCCCTTCAAGTTGATGGCCTCTCGTGATTTCTTTTCACAAACTGATGCCATCTCTCGTCCTCAGCTGAATATCCGACTACGTACTGTAATACGGCTGCCATTCCCCACCTACTGAAATTCCTAAAGGCACCAATAATAGAATAAATCTTCAACTATTACTCAGTCCTCGTTATCTTCAACATCACTATTTCTGAAATTCAGAATGCTTCAATGACATCTTCCATTATATCATGAAAGTCCATCAGTTCACATCTCAAAATAACATAGATAACTCTAAACCTGAATCAAGTCTTTTCTTTCCTACATTCTAGAACCATTTATCCCCTTATCTGCAGGATAACTATACTTGTCTATTCTAACAGCACATCTGGCTGGCTTTATCTCCCTACTCAAACGAGTTCCTCATGATGAATTGCTTATTTATAAGAATGACACCATCATTCTTCAACTTACTTTTACTTAAAATCTTGAAATTATCCTTGACTACTCTCTTCTAATTCACACACCAAATAGTCTATTCTAGAAACCTCCCTACTATTTTCTGTCTTATATTCAGTCTTGTATTATACTTATCTGCAATGTTAGCCAGTCCTCATATTTTTAAACACCATAAATACAAGAACCATATATTGCTATTCTGTATCACCTGCAGAACCAAGAAGATGCTCAGTAAGTAGACACAACTGGGTTTGCTTTTCATTCTCAGACTTAAGTCATCCTCGCTCCTTCTGACTTATTCTGAATATTTTGAGCTATAACTTGCCATTTACCTTAACAAAATCATTAGATGATTAAAAATGTAATTTGCCTATGCAATAAAAGGAATCCCGCCCTGACCGGTTTGGCTCAGTGGATAGAGCATCGGCCTGCGGACTCAAAGGTCCCAGGTTCGATTCCAGTCAAGGGCATGTACCTTGGTTGCAGACACATCCCTAGTAAGGGGTGTGCAGGGGGCAGCTGATCGATGTTTCTTTCTCATCGATGTTTCTAGCTCTCTATCCTTCTCCCTTCCTCTCTGTAAAAAATCAATAAAATATATTTTTTTTAAAAAAAGGAATCCCATGAAGGTCATGTCTATATTTTGTTTGTTTGCATATTTTTATTTTATTTTATTGATTTTTTTACCGAGTGGAAGGGAGAGGGATAGAGAATTAGAAACATCGGAGAGAGAGAAATATCGATCAGCCACCTTCTGCACATCTCCTGCTGGGGATGTGCTGGTCACCAAGGTACATGCCCTTGACCTTTCAATCTGCAGGCCATCGTTGCTCTAGCAACTGAGCCAAACCGGTCAGGGCTGTTTGCATCTTTTGTTGGCATTTGACCCATCAGGTAAATAGGTTCCTAATAATCTTATCCCCTTTTCAAATCAAACTATCAAAGGTAAACTACTGCAGACTCACCGTAGTTACACCTACAGAGAAATAACAATTTCACCTTAAATGTTTACATATAAATCACTTTCAAAATGAGACCCAAGAACAAATACAACAGTTTCGTTCAGATCCATTAAAAACATTTACCTGGTCCATGGGAACACCGAAATATTCCAGTATCTCTCTTAAGATATTCAATATGAAAGACATTGATGAAGCAATCACAGAAGCAAATTCAAGGAAACATGATCAGTTTCTTGATACCTTCAGGAAAAAAAAAAAGAGAGAGAGAATGTTACTCTTGACAAATAAATAGTTGCCGTATAAACTGTAGGAACTAAACTGCAAGTCCTATCGTTACACATGACACCATCACCTAATCTCTTCAGGCCAGCATTATTTTGAAGGACGTCAGAGAAGAGAGGGGATGGGGGTTGGGGAAGGCTGGGTAAAGGAAACTTCCATGTATCAGTTAAACTGCATACAAGTTCATTGGCTGTTTAAGCCGAATAAATGTCAACCAACAACAGACGGGACACTTAGCAGAGAAGCCTCGAGCGGGCTGGGGCAGAGGAGCTCCCGCTGCCCCGACAGCTGTGGGCGGATTCGGGAGAGGGATGTGGTCAGCCCACCCTTGCAAGCAGGCAGGGAGCCGGCACAAGGTGCAGTACCACCCTCCCTCCTCGCTCACTTTAACGAAAAGGGACGTGAACCCCAAGTCGGTGACTTCACTCAGGCACCCCACGAGTACGTAACTGGCCGAGACTCGTGCCCGGTGGCTCCGGCGCTCCGGCCGCACGAGCCCTTGGGGTTCTCCTAACGAGCAGAGGCGCCTGGCTCACCTTCCTCCCAAGCCCGGCCTCCCGGCCCCTCGGGGACACCGAGCCGCGGTCGTTGGGGAATCAGCCGCGGAATCTTCCGTCGCCTAAGCCCCACGAGCGCTCGCGCGGGTTCAGGGACGCTCAGACCCGCGTCCGCCCGCGCGCCTCGCCTGCGGGCCGCCGGCGGGAACAACGCCCCTGCCACCCGGGCCTGGACCGCGGACTCGTCCCGCTGCCTGGGGAACTCCACCTGCTCCCCGGTCCCGCTACTTCCGCGTCCCTGGACGAAACTCAAACTCCGCGGGCCGTGACTTGCGCCCGATATGATTGGACAAGGCTGAAGATTGCTGCTTGTGATTGGTTTTACGATAACCAATCAGGTTAATGCTATTTGGACAGACTAGTAGGATTTTCTAAGAGGGCGGGCTTTCCGCGAGACAACCAATAGGAACCATAGGCAGCTGGTGGGCGGGGCAGGCGGCGAAGGGGCGCTCGGGCGCGGTTTTGGTTCCCGGTGCTGTCCCGTCCCGAATGGGTGCCTACAGCCCGGCGCTGTGGAGTCATTGTGGGCCCTTGAGCCAGGCCCGCGATCCGGAGTTCCTGCTCCACGCAGATCTGCGCAGAAAAATCTTGGTCGCCCATAGCTACCCCCAGACCGGAAGCGGGGCCATTCTCCCGAGTCTCTGGCCTTTTGTTGTTTGATCATTTATCCGTTCAGTGAGTGAACATATGCTCATGGGACTAGCACGAACTCAGCACTACACTACCTAGAATGTTCCTTCACGAAACGGCCCTGGCTATCCGGGCTGCCGAATACACGCTGGACGTTGACCTGGTCTCCCGCGGCTGGCAGAGTGATCACTAAGTCATGACAGGTGATATTCCAATTTTCAATCCTGCTCTGAGGTTACTGGCTTCATAAGAGACAACAGCTTTCTCTTCTCGCACTTTAGCGAGGGATGACTTAGTTATATGACAACCTAAGATCAGCTGTGCAGGGGGAATTGCAATGATGAGCGACACAGATAAGGTTCTTGCCCTCCTGGAGCTTACCTTTCAGTGGAGACCGGATAGAGGCTTTCTCTGAGCACCATATGTGAATAGCAACTCTCCATTCTCCTTCCTACTTATAGCACTTGTCACCGTGTATAGGACAAGGTGGGCGAAAGTAGGTAGTTGTAAAAAAAAAAAAAAAGGTAGTTGTACCTAAACAGTTTATTCTTGTATTATTTTCCATCCAAACCACTGTAAACCTGCTTTTTGCCTGGCCCTGTATTTATGCTTCCCCTGCAGCCGAACTAAATTGTGAACTCCAGAACAGGAGCTTTGTTTTGACCCCTGCTGTACCTTCAGTGCTTAAGAAGCCTGGTACTGTATCTATCTATACTAATAAAAGTGTAATATGCTAATTAGACCGGCCGTCTTCCGGACATCCTTCCAGACAAGCCATGGTGGCAAAGGCCAAGGCAGAGGCAGTTAGGGGCGATCAGGCTGGCAGGCAAAGAAGTTAGGGGTGATCAGGCAGGCAGGCAGGTGAGCCATTAGGAACCAGAAGTCCCATATTGGAGAGGGTGCAAGCTAGGCTGAGGGACACCCACACCCCCGCCCCCCCAATACCCCCGATTTTCATGCACCAGGCCTCTAGTCCTACCTAATAAAAGAGCAATATGCAAATTGTCCATCACAAGATGGCTGCCCCTATGTGGTCAAAGATGGCCACCACAAGATGACCAGCAAGGGAGGGCAGTTGGGAGGGACCCAGGCCTGCAGGGGAAGACAGTTGGAGGGGACCCAGGATTGCAGGGGAGGGCAGTTGGGGGGGACCCAGGCTTGCAGGTGAGGACAGTTGTGGGGGACCCAGGCCTGCAGGGGAGGGCAGTTGTGGGGGATCCAGGCCTGCAGGGGAGGGCAGTTAGGGGCAATCAGGCCAGTACAGGAGCAGTTAGGCGTTGATCAGTCTGGCAGGGGAGAGGTTAGGGGCAATCAGCAGGTGAGAGGTTGGGAGCCAGCAGTCCCTAGATTGTGAAAGGGATGTCCGACTGCCTGTTTAGGCCCAATCCCACGGTGGGATTGGACCTAAACGGGCAGTTGGACATTTCTCAAGGGGTCCCAGATTGAAAAGGGTACAGGTTGGGCTGAGGGATACCACCACTACCCCTTGCCCCCACTCTGTGCATGAGTTTTGTGCACCGGGCCTCTAGTATATAATAAGCATTTGACCAATTTGTTGAATAAAATAATTGGATATGGAATGCGAGAAAACAATCCCCAAATATGGTTTGCAATTAAGTAACTGGCATAACACTAGTGATTGTAAATGACAGGCCCAGATATTTGCAGAAAAAAAATTATCTATATTAAGATGAAAGTAGGGGCAGAAGAATGTTGAGCAGTAATATATAAGGCAAATGGATAAGCAATCCTACATGAAATCAGTAAATTACAATATTCTCAATATCCCTTGCCCTTCTCTTTTGCCCTCAGAAGTAATGATCTTAACACCTTATACCATTCCACTGTGATATCAAACAGCACATAATAGTGACCAGAACAAAAGCATCCCTTGAAAACATAACAGGAACCAGCACTAACGCCTCCTTCAGGCTGCACTAATAGAACTCAACATTCAGCTCTGAATTAGATATAAGGTGGGCCTGTCAAATGCTACAGTCCCCATGAACGCTTTGCTCATTTCCCCGATATTAATTTTTCAGACCCTTTCTCCATTTTACTAAAGCATTCATTCATACATCTAGATCTTGATAATTTTGAGATTTGACATTTTTTCAATTGTTCATTTTTATGTGAAATTATTTTTCTCAACTTTGAGAATACAGGATTCAGAAAAGCTTCTGACTTTAATGAGCTACCTTTTTTTTTTTACTGATTTTGACTAATGTTCAGAAATATGGTGGCTTGCTTTCTAAGACTTTCCTGGCTCAAGTTTAATTCCCCTGAAGTTTAATCTAGTCTTCTCCCTTTGTCTATTGTCTCTCTCCTGCTTAATTTTATTCCATTTTTTTGTACTTTCTCCTAAGTATGAATCTAGTTCCTAAAAGGCAGTTTTGTCTTGGCAAGTCAATTTTGCGATTTCACTGGGTTACACTACTCCAATCTCTCCATTCTTTACTGTGGGTACCTTGCACTATTAGAGAGGAAAAAACCTCATTTCAGCTGGCTGATGAGGGACTCCCCTTTTCTCATCTATCAGACGCTATCCCAATTCCTCTACTGGCATAGAAATCAGTACCAGGCAGGTTGGTGATTTGCCCCCATTTGCTATTTGGGGGTTCACGAGAAAAGCTTCTCACCTCGTTTAATTGCAAATGCCATCCATAGTTATCCAGTTTTGGTGAGTAGGTGTTTTTTCAGAACTACTAATATATATGTTCTGAATCCCCAAGACCAAGAATTAACGTACGCACCCATTGCCAGGTGTACTTTTTCAGTGAATCAGTGGAGAGGCCGAGGGTTGGATAGGACCAAGACTAGAAAGATGTGTATACAGTCTTGCAAACTGCCCAGAACTCCATTAGCCTTGTGACCTACACCTAACTTTTAGATAAATTCAAATTACTGTAATTATCCTATTAAAGAGGGAATATGCTAATTGACCACCATACCCTCACAAAATGGTGGCACCCACAGCCAATAGAGGGAATATGCTTATTGGCTGCCACACCCTCACAAGATGGCAGTGCCCAGTCCCCTCAGCCTCACTTCATCCACCCTCAGTCCCCTAGTCCACTCAGCCCCACCTCACCCAAACCCCACACCATCCAGCCTCATCCAGTCAGAGTCCCCCAGTCCCCTCAGACCCACAGGGGAAGGTAGTTGGGGGCGATTGGGCCAGCAGGGGAGGGCAGATGGGAATGATCATGCAGGCAGGAGAGCAGTTAGGCATCAAAGAGGCCAGCAGCGGAGCAGTTAGGGGACTATCAGGCTGGCAGGCAGGGTGGTTAGGGACAATCAGGCAGGTGAGTGATTAGGAGCCAACAGTCCTGGATTGTGAGAGGGATCCCAGATTGGAGGGTGCAGGCAGGGCTGAGGGATACCTCCTCCCATGCATGAATTTCATGCACTGGGCCTCTAGTCTTAAATAATGGGCCAGAGTACAACATACTACCAAAGTATGCAATAGCCTCTCTGACCTTAACCAAAAGTCCCATGAAAGGGTGATCTCCATATTGGGATGTACATGCCCATAAAATGAAGTGTTATGACTTCAAAAAGAACAGTACTTAGGGCCCTTTTCCTTGTTGTGTCTATGCTTGAAGCCTCAGAGTAGTGACACAGTAAATATAAACAGACCAGTGCTAGTGAAGATTACACACCTCTTAAAGGGTCATTAAAACTATATTCAAAAATTTTGGAGACTAAGACCAAGATTTTCCTTGATATTGAAATCATGTTTCAAATGAAAATCTCCTGAAAAAAAATTTTTATGACAATAAAAATGATCAACTAATGAAAAGCAGAGGCCTATAACTTACATCTAAATTGCTATCAACTTATGTGAAAATTACAAAATCTAAGTTAAATGTTTATAGTATAAAAGCATATTTTATTTGAAACTTTTAATTTATATAAAAGCAAGCCTAGATTATGCTTAGTGTTTTTTTAAATATATTTTATTCAGTTTTTTACAGAGAGGGAGAGGGATAGAGAGTTAGAAACATTGATGAGAGGGGAACATTGATCAGCTGCCTCCTGCACACCCCCTACTGGGAATGTGCCCACAACCAAGGTACATGCCCTTGACCGGAATCGAACCTGGGACCCTTCAGTCCACAGGCCGATGCTCTATCCACTGAGCCAAACCGGTCAGGGCGCTTAGTGTTTGACTCCAAAGGTCTTATGTGTTTTAACTACTATTTTTCAACAAAAAATTATACGATAGCTAGACCTCTCAAAAAGCAAAAGTTAACTTATGTTTAATTAAAAGGATGTCCTGCCAGTCTTCTGAATCATCCAAAGAGTACATCAGTACTCCCAATGTTTCCATTTAATCCTTTTCATTTTTAGCAATAACTTTTAACAAGAAAAAATTCGACATAAAAATGCCAAGTAACATATTTTGACTGCCTTACAGCTAATAGCATATTGTCACCCAGGAATTGGCATATAAGGATGGAACCTGCAACTTACATACCAGCTGGGGCAGGGATGAGCATCTTTTATCACAATATCATGGAGGGCGAAAGGGAGGAAGCCCTTTAATTTTGGAAGCTGAATATCATCATCAAATATATGCATAAAAAATAATTGTATACTGACATTAAACAGATAAATTATTTTATTATAACTATCTTTAGAGACTAAGACGAAGAACAGCATACATTTGTGATGCTATTCAACTTGTTTCAAAAAAGTTCAAGGTGTATTTAACATTCCCCTCATGGCAGTCCTAGAAGTACCCTGGAAGCTTAATGTTTACAATTTTTCCTTTCTAGTACAAATAAAACATAAAAATTATGGCTTTTCATAGTTTAGGACTAAATAATAGCAAGTAAACGACTATCCTGATAGATGAGAATATTCTTTACTTTTCTGTGGCCCTTTATAGTCCATGAAATTTGCAACCACTATGATAGCACCAAGTTACTGCCAAATAGTTCATGCTATGGATATAAATCCTTTCAAAGGCATGAGATTAAGAAAAATTTGATTCCAGTTCTTATGGGAATAGCATTAAAACCCACTTGCCCAATCCTTTTCTACTTACAATAATCAAAATTATCTCCTGTATTTTAGGAGTGCTACAAATCAATTTACTGTTGCAAAACACCTAAAATATCTGTGGGAAAAATGTTGTTCTCATGTACAGATCAATATAATTCAGACATTTGAGGGTTTTTATTCTAGTAGTGGTGGTGAAGTGCCATCCTAATGCCCATTTTCTTTAAACACTGGGATCCATTTTTACAGAAAGAAAATGAAGAAAAATGAAGTAACAATATAGAGAACAAAATTAAATATACAACTTTGGCTTCATTCTCATAACTGATGCATACTAATCATCAGTAATCATTACTAATCATTTCTGAAAAACTGCAGTCCAGCTCATAAATCCAGACTCCAAGGCTCCAGTCAGACAATGGAACACAACTAATTTCAACATATTTCTGGATTCCAAGAAACTGAGTAATAACAAACCTTATTCACTTAAAATTTCATTAATGTTGAGTCCTAATTTTTAACCTCTTCTCCCAAATTTGACTCTCGACATTCAAATTTAAAAATAGTTTCAACTATTTGAGAAACCTAAATAAATATATAAAACAGATAATACGCTAAAATTTTGTTAAGGAATATATCAGTGTCTACTACTCACGAGACTATACAATCCCATGACAATGAAGTTTATTTCTCCATTTGCCTTCCCTATCTAGTGTCTTCATGAAGTAAACCTGCACTTCTCTTTATGAATATAAAAGGAATATGGTTTGTATGGAAACAAAAAGTATATCCCAATCTAGTTGAAGCCCCAAAAGAAAAAAGCAATTTTGTAAATTCTTAAAAAAAAAAATTTAAATAATGTCTCTAGTAAGACAGCACACTTTTATATAGAAAACTGGTACTTAAAATTACCTAGTGATATTAAACATACTTACAAGAGTTATTTCCCTAACAAAGTTTTAAAAGGATAATCTGCCATTTGTATTAGACAAAATCTATTTGTCTCAGTATACGCATTTCTGGGTGAATGCGTTTGTTTAAAGTTGACAGAATGCCCCATTCTTAAAATTTAAAATAAGTTGTGAAAGGAGCACTGTAAGAATTATACCAGATCTTACTCAAAGACTAACTTAAAAAAAACACAACTTTTTAGTTATTAACTGACCACTATGTTTTTAGAAAGAAAAGTAATGCTGATTCTCCATCATAATATTATGGCTGATGAATTCCTCTATTATTATAGGAATAGAAGGGCCAAACTGGATATCTGAATTCCTGCATTCTCTAATAATGACCTGGAAAATTTCCCATTTTTCAAGGGAAACAAGAAAAAATAGTACATAGGGGTTTGAGTAGTTTTATAAAGTACGTATCAACCCCCTCAAAAAAGCCACACCACACTAATAATTTTCTGAAGAGATTAAATGGTATTCTAAAATGTAGAAATTGGCCATAAAAATCAACAGCATAAAATAGACACATATAATCTCAAAATCAGGTAAACAAACAGCTATTACCACTTACAACATTTTTATTGGCATATGACAATTTACAAGAGTCCCTGTTGCATTACTAGTATACATCACACTGAGTAAGAATCGTTGAGCCATCTACATTCATTCTTATTGAGTAATATTTTCATCTCAAACTATAATTCCCAACACTTGATTTTATAACAGTGACAAAGGGAACGATAGTAATTCCTTAGAGTAGGCTGTAATTGGAAAAACATATTTTGCTTTTTGTATTAAAACTCTAAGATGTTGAAAGGTAAACACATCTAAAGGCTGAGTCATGGCCTTCTTAAACAGCTATCTGTTCTGGAAATACCCTTTGGTTGATTTTTATTTTCTTTCTCTGGGTAAAAGGAAATCTATTAATGCAGATATCAAGTCGTTATTTTTCTGGCACTTGTAAACAAATATCCTTACCAAGAAAAGCCATTTAACTTTCACAACATCAGGAAGTGTGGAATTAAACTGTGGTTTTAAAATACACACAGCCCTGGCCAACGTGACTCTGCTGGTTGGAGTGTTGTCCATACACATGGTGGCAAGTTCAATTCCCTCTCAGGGCACATACCCAGCAGGGTCAATTCCCTGGTCAGGTTCACATACAGAAGGCAACTGTTTCTCCCCCGCACTCTCCTCCCCACTCCCAACCCTTTCCTCTCTAAATCAATTTAAAATAAAAAATACAGACTACTTTTTATATGCTTGACGTTTTCTGAAAAAGACAACATCCACAATCATCCTTCCTACTGTATTCTGGTAGCATGCTCTTTCCTCAATTTTAAGAGAATAAAGTAATGGAATCCTAAACATATCTGGGCTAAACCAATGCACCTGCACTTCTTAAAATATAACTTGAAAGGACTTAAGTAGCTTTATTCCCAACTCCCTAAAATAATTTCTCAGCAAATTCCCTTTTTCCTGTTGTCTTAAGTGCTAAAGAAAAACTGCACATTATAAATCATGCATAGAGATTTAGTATTCGACAAAATAACAGTTAAAATAAAAGCTAAATTTGTATAAAATAAAATGGTTGTGAAAATTCTCCTGCGTTGGAGATCAAATCCACATTGCTTTAGCAACTAATTATTCTAACTGGAAGGGTATTAGTTATGTTCTGATCAATCCAACACACATACTTGCTTTGACAGTATTCCTCTGCTGTAACAATTTCAGAAAGACCAAATTAACAGGAGAAATCACACAATACTAAAGATCTTAGGGCCATAAAAATCACATATTGAGGTTCGGTCCCTCTCCCCCACAACCCCCCCAATAGCTCTTAGAAAATTCAAATTACCCTGGCTGCAATCAAGGTGCTAGAAGGATTGCAAATCATCAAATGAAATGAAAGGGCTATACACTTAAGATCTTTAAAAGATTACACTAGCAGAATAAGCATCACCTCCTTTTAATGCAAACATATACAACTAATTCAATTGCTGAATTAATGAAATTTGACTACTTTTATATATGCTCATAAAGCAGACATACTTAACATTGAAATTTACTATTTCGGATTTTCATTCCTTTAAGAGCAATCAGCATAAGCATAAAGGTAATTCACATTTTCAAGATTATCTACCTAAAAAATAGAACCCTAGGAAAGAAAAAGAAAAGGCCATTTTACAAACTGAAATGGGGGGGGGGGGGAGTAAAAACAAGTTAGATCAATGCTGCAACAAACTTCCTGTCAAAACTTTTATTGTTGACATTTGAAAAACAAGTTACTTAAAATACAACTAATGAACAGTACGCTGTTTGCCAATTTTTTATGGTTAGACTACAAACTAGTATTTCAACTGTCTAAAAGATCAAATAAATATGTAAGTTATTTTGCAGGATAATCCTCTTCCATACCATCACATCACTATTACAGGTTTTGTTGTGTTAAAAATAAAATGTTTGGTAGGAATGGGGGTTTTATTTGTGTTTATTACAAACCAGTTTCCTCTCTCAAAGAACAGCTGCTATCTAAGACCATGACTCATACTTTCAAATAAAAATAGAATACTGAATTTTGAATCCAAATAGTAAAGGCTCCTAAGTGTAGTTTTTATAGGCCACTGCTTGTTCTCAGTAAAAAAAAAAAAAACAAAAAAATAAAACTTTATAATCTAACTTTTATGAGCTTGTATTTCTTAGTTCTTGGCAAAGCTGTTTTTCTTCTTAAACATTTGCTGAAGTGTTAAACTAGCTTAAGATTACCAAAGTAACAACTTTTTCTGGGGTACACTTCAAAAATTAGTCACCCTACAATGTAGTGTGTTTGAATTAAGGAAAATGTTAAAACAGATGTATACAGTTAAAATAACTAGGTGTGATCTCTATAAACAACTTCTTTTCAGAAATCTGTATGTAGAGCTAACGTTTACTTCAGCATAAACATTAACAAACAGGGAGGGAAGAGAATCAGATCTTTCACAGAGCTGTACTTGACCATATCTTATAGACAAAGCAGAATTACAATGCATGTAACAAAAACAGTAAAAGTATTATTTTTAAAAGTTGATAGTTACAAATAGGGTACGTTAACAATTTTCTACTTTATTTCAGTACAATTTTCAACATACAATCTACTATTTTTCAAGATATTTGAAGACTTAAAACAAAACTTCTATAGACTACTTGCAAACAGTAAAATTTAAGTAAAATGCTTACATTCTTATTTGAAAACAAAAATCAGGTAAAAAAAAAAAAATGGTGGGTGCAAGTTCTGCTCTCTGTTGCAATCTCATGTCAGGTTTATTATTCCTAAAAAGAGAGAGAAAATAAAGATTAGCAAAGATGTAGAGTATGAAAATGATCTATAAAAGCCATTGTTCCTAAAAATTAACTGGCCCACCAAACCTAAGAAAATCTGTTAGAGTCACTAACAACTTGAAATTGTCTACCTTTTCTTCTTTACGCCTGTCCTTCTTTTCTTCATTATTTTCCATGGTCTCTTCTTCATCTTCAACGATCCCGTCCCCTTGGTATTTGTCATGAGTCCATTTTGGACTGCTACCTGACTTTTTGAAGTTAAAGCGCCCTCTGCCACGTTGAAAAGTACCGCGACCTCTTCCTCTTTTGGCCCAATAATCCACACCATCATCTCTGTCATCATGCTACAGAAAGGTTAAAAACAATCATCACTGAAATGTCTTTCTTGTAAGGAAAATGATTATATCACTAAATCATAAGTCATGGTACAAATTTCCTGATTTGGTTTATGAAGTTGGTAATGTTTTAAAACAATAAAACCAAACCAATAAAACTCAACTTTTCAACAAAAACTTTGTCAAAGCAAATAATTACATTATACTGCTTAGTAACCCAAGCACTGAGAGCTGCCCAGACAAATTTTTTTTGGAAAATCTCAACTGTTAAATTACTACGAAATTTCAGATTTTTTTATTTTCCTTCCCAGTGTTACTATTTATATTGCAT
Organism: Murina feae; assembly: GCA_004026665.1. Classification (NCBI taxonomy): domain Eukaryota; kingdom Metazoa; phylum Chordata; class Mammalia; order Chiroptera; family Vespertilionidae; genus Murina; species Murina feae. The sequence goes on along the minus strand of PVJC01005210.1, from coordinate 40,503 downwards.
GTAAATGAGACCAACATTTTCCCCAAAAAACTTTACATTAGTCATAAAGATGTGAAGAAGTTATAAAAATAACATTATGATAACATCAACATTAAATAGGTGGTATGAATTATATATACCTTACATATAGAAACAGATTTTAAATCTGAGATTTATATATTAAATCTATATTCACATATTCAGGGGTAGGTCATCTCAAATCATGATGGCATGGTCCCTAGAGAAATACCTCAACTTACTTATTCTTCACCAATCTGAAGTACTGTAGCTATTACATTCTAATCATAATTTTTCACTAACTAGAGTTTTTCACAAATTAATAATTAGTCTATTAATCAAAACAATCTGTAAAACTAAAAAGTACCTGACTTTGTGGACAAGTCAATGAGTATTACATTCCAAAGTTCTCCTGTAATGTTATTTAATTAATTGCTATCCCCCTACACAACTGAGAAATAAGGCAAAATGATGACACGATAGGAGACAACAGGCATAAATGCAATGTTGCATACTCTATGGATTACTGATATTGATCAACTGCCCAAGTTACTAAAACTTTTCTTCAAATCATGATATGAGCACAGTTTTCAAAACAGAATATGCCTTTGTGCATATTCATGTAATGCAGATCACCCTCCTGCATGACTTAAAAAGCTCAATCACACATGTAATTAACAGACTATGTAAAGGGACATTTACAATTCCTAATAATCTATCTTTACCAGACCAATGAAACATTACTAAAGGTATGTAAGACTCCATAAAAAACAAATTTAGCAACTATCAAAAGTATAAATTCCAATGCCATAAAGTTTAATATGAAACTGGAAATAAACTATTATAAAATAGTCTGCCATTCAAAATAATGCTCACGCAATTAGATAATTTCAAGGCTTCCTTTGATATCAGCACACCCAAATCCAAAGTTGTTGTTTTTTTATTGTTTATTTATACAGTATTCCATAAATTTGTGGGAAAAGCAAACAGGTTTTGCCGTCAGAGGCATGGGTTTATATCTTAACAAAAACTTTGTGACTTTATTTCATTTTAAAGGAAAGAAAGAACTTTAAGGAAACACAGATGATCTATAAAGTGTCCAGCCCAGTGTGTGACAAAAAAGGACTCAATCTGTGCTGTTTTATAGTGTTTACTATAGGAAGTCACTGTTTCTGATCACTTTCTACGTATTTACTCATCTAATTAATCCTCACAACAACCTCACCAAATACTATTACTAATACCACTTCAGATATGAAAAAACTGAGGCATAGAGAAATTGAGTAACTTGCCCAAGGCTACAGCAGTAGTCCTTTGCACTATCCTTGTACCACATCACCTACAGAATACATTTCCCAGTAATCATGGTAACAGTGAATGATTACCATACAAGGCAACTAAGAGTAGAAAACAGAAAAAAGCAGTAGCAAAGCTAGACATGAGGTTAAACTAACCAGTACTTTTAAATTTACAATCATTTGAAATTAGGTTAAAAAAATGGCTAGACCATTACACTATATATTGTACTTCAGAAGTTCAGTGACATTTTAATGCTAAGCATACTGATTCTCAAGTTCTAACACCCATACTAACTCTTAATCTTCAAGTTTAATCTTATTACAACTTTTAAAATTTATTTCACAAATGATAAAGGGCCAGAGAAGTCAGATATGTGCAGTACACAATTGAAATATTTACATGGCCCTGACCGGTTTGGCTCAGTGGATAGACCGTTGACCTGCGGACTGAAGGGTCCCGGGTTCGATTCCGTCAAGGGCATGTACCTTGCTTGCGGGCACATCTCCAGTAGGAGGTGTGTAGGAGGCGGCTCATCGATGTTTCTCTCTCATCGATGTTTCTAACTCTCTATCCCTCTCCCTTCCTCTCTGTAAAAAATCAATTAAAAAAAAAAAAAATGTTTACATGGAGGCCATATTGACAACCAAAATCTTCTGAATCCTTTTATCTCTTCTCCATAGAATGATTAAATATCAAAAGGTTAAATTCATTAAAAGTCCAATCTTTGAACCCCCTTTCCCACCAAGGGTTTTTTTCCTCTTCCTCAGGATACAACATAAACTCACCACTGAGAACTTGCCCACTGCAGCACTTTTCCACTTGCTCCAACTTCATATACTTGCCCTCCATAGAATTTCAGGTTCTAAGACTATTATATCTCCCGGAGTACTTATTATTGAAAATATCTCCATATCTGCATAAATCCAAGTTTTAAGATAGGAAATTTCAGAAAGGTATACAATAAATGTTACTATTATTCAGTACTGGATGGACAATTCCGTGCTTGCAGAACCAAGGCTTTGGAGCCAATACATGGGTTCAAATTCTGACCCCATTTCCACTAGTCACGTAATATTAACTTTGGTCAAGCTGCTCAATTTCTGTACCTCAGTGTTTTCCATATGTAAAAGTAAAATGATGATCCCACCTCAAAAGGATTTTATAAGCATGAAATAAACACGTGTAAAACACAGATTTATGCCAGAGTATCATTATTACTATGTATTAACGTTTCAGTAATATAGATAAACCTTCCATGCTGGTAAATTATTTCAAAAGAATCTAGGGGAATGTGTATAGTTTTCAATCTCATTTCCTCAGAATCATATTTTTGTTTATACTCCTATTCTCAACATTAGCTTTCTGAAAAAGCAAGTTATCTTTACAGAAGATGCAAAATCTTTTAAATTATAAATATCTATGTAAAAACGAGTTGTCATTTCAATGGCTCATTAGTTAAGAAACAAAATAAGCCTGGCAGGTGCGACTCAGTTGGCTGAGCATCTTTCCATGCACCAAAAGGTCACTGATTAATTTTTCTCTCACATCCATGTTTCTCTTTCTCCCTCCCTTCTTCTCCCCCTCTAAAATCAGTAAAATCATGTTTTTTTTTTTTAAAAAGGAACCAAAATAATTAACTTTGGGAATTGATTTATAAGGAAAAAATGTATTGTGTTCATTTTACTTCTAGTAAACATCAGTTTGTGCCAAATGTACCTGTATGCTTAGTACAAAAATGTAAATTTTAAAATATAACCCAGAACAGCAACATATGTTACTACTACTTAAAATAACACACCTCTTAATTAATAAAACTGCTAATTACAGACCAACCTAAAATGATTATGTCCCAATTTAAGGTAAAAATATGATACTAGGTTATGAAAAAATGCCACAAAAAAATGAAGGTCTGGCCTAAATCAAATATTTGTACAATAGTAGAAGTATTTTATAAAATCTACTAATATTACCTCTCATTTATCTCTTTTTGACCTTTCACATTTGATCTACTCTCTGGCATTTTTACCATCACCCAATTCCTCACCCCATCTTTCAAAGGTTGGCCTTTCAATCTCTCCTCTTCTGACTGAGAGATCTTATAATGGCTTTAGTTGTGACCTGTAAAATGATGGCTCCTAAATTTCTCTCTCTAGATATGCATTAAACAACTATCCAATGCACATCTCAACTTGATTTATCCTGGGCATTTCAAAAACTGAACTCAATCTCCTCAAATGGGTTTCTTTCCCTTGTATCCCCCGTATCTCAAGAGAATTTATTCTCAGAATTTTACTAGTGGGTCTCTAAGTAAATCCCTATAAATGTTACTTTCTTTTCTCGAATCTAGCCCCTTGGCTCACTCAAAATCACTCAGATGTATCTGTTCACAACCATGATTCTTCTAAAACTGCTTAAAATCCAAACTTACAAAAGTATTACGCCTTTCCACAACTTAGCTCCTGCTTTTGCTTTATTTTCCAGAAACTTATACCAATCATCTAGCCACCTGAGTCCTGGAATTCCCTGTATCAGGATCACCTGACCATCTTTTAATAAGCTCAAGATTCAAGCCAAGGTCCTTTACCAAGTTTTTCTGAATCACTCTTTCCATTACAATAATCCACCATTTCCTCCTTAGGAAAAAAATCCACAATACATATTCAGAATGCTTGCTTCTCCCTTACTAGTTTCAAAGCCAAAAATGGAATTATATCATATTTCTCTTCCCATCCATCAGACCTAGCATAAATAACAATCTATTACAGGTAAGTTTTTAAATCAAAAGAGATGGATCTTTTAAACTGTTCTATACTGTAACAAAATGCCTTTCACTTTCCAGATTGTCAATTCAAACAACTCAAGCATAAATTTCTCCTCACAGGAGTACAAGCTAAGCAAACATTATGCATAATGCACTCTAAAAATTTAGCTTTTTGGACTCTCCATCATTGAAGTACCCAAAAAAGAGGCAACTGGCAACTAATTTCTGAAACAATCATATTGTTCATTTTCCAAACAAAATATCAACCTACTTCAGAATATAGCTCTATCCTCTAACTTAGCTGATGTGCCATGGAAATTCATTCAGATTTATTCAAATAATACATTCATAAAAGCCAAATGAAAGATACAATTCTGTAAATCCAGTACTATCTTCCTACTTGCTTCAATGAAACAACTAGGTCTGCATAACTAATCTTTGAAACATGACTTCCCTGAGAAGCTATGACAAAAATGAATGATTCTGTGGTAATAGTTTTGGTGTTTCCTTAAGTCTGTGTCTGTAATGCAGGACAGACCTTTCTCCTCCATGTCAAACTGCAGAAAACTGCCATCTCTAGCTAGAGAATCTATCATGACCACTTCCTCTAGTTTCATTCCTTAGAAAACTACTTCAAGTAAAGCATCACAAGGAAACATCAAATTAGTGTATCTAGCACCTTCCCGTAACGTGATTTTTCATCCTTCTTTTACTTCAATTAGTCTCCCTGAAATCCTTAATTAAATGTAGAATTCTTCTCCATGTCTTCCATTGAAACAATTGGCTGTGATAATAGGCAGTAAATCTTAATGAGAAGTTTCTGTCTTATAGACAGACTAGGGGCCTGGTGCACAAAAATCTGTGCACTGGAGGGGGGGGGGAGGAGGTCCCTCAGCCCGCCTGTGCCCTCTTGCAGTCTGGAACCCCTCAGGGGATGTCCACTTGCTGGTGTGCTTGGCCAGCCTGGGTGAGGGGCTGACGGCTGTTCGTAGGCTGGCTAAACCCCCCAGTGTGGACCCTCACCCCACTGGGGTGTGGCAAGCCTGGGTGATGGTATGAGGGCCGTTTTCAGGCTGCCCACAGTCCCTTCAGGGTTTGAGTCCCTACTGGGGTAACTGGCCAGCCTGGGTGAGGGGCTGCAGGCTGTTTTCAGGCTGCCCACAGCTCCCGTTGACCCAACATCTCAGCAAGGCTGGCTGGAATCAGGTTTCTGGGGTTTATCTTCTATAATTGAAACACTGTTGCTTTGAGCCAAGGCCTAGGCAGGTAAGGAAACCTCCTGTTTATTTCAGCTCTGTGGCTTCTATAATTGAAACATTCTTATCATGAGCAGAGGCTCAGCCAGCCTAGGCAGGCAGTTGCAACAGAAGCCTACTGTTTACTCTAGCTGCATGGCTGCCGGCTGCCATCTTGGCTTGGTTAATTTGCATACAGCCACTCTGATCAGCTGGCGAGCATGGCTTAGGCATCCCAGAGAGATGGTTAATTTGATTATTACTTTTATTAGATTACCCATATTGAAGTTCTCTGAATGTGGCTATGAAATCAGGTATAAATTTTAGATACCCTGATCAGCCCATAGGTGATGTCAATAAAGAACATACAGAACTAAAGGAACCCACATTTTCAGTACTTCAAACCATCTGGGTAATGAACTTTTATTTGAGTTCCCACATTATGATGAAATATTTTCATAGTAGTGGATATCTGTATGCTTTGAAAATTAATGCAAACCAAATAAAGACAGATGTCTAAAACCCACCAAGAAGTACTTCTTGCTCTTTGGGGTATATTCTGGATCCCATTCCTCTTCCTTCGGTCTCTTTTGAAAAGTAGTATTTGAGTTGTTTGGACCAGTATTTGTCCCAGCAAAAACTCCTCTGGCTCTTCCTCTGCCTCTAATTCGAAACTGATTAACATTAACAAAATTGTTTAGTAATGCAATTAAAGGTATTTAAGTTACATGCAAACTCTTAATTTTACTGCAGTAACAAAAAACATATTTCCTAATTTCCTTTCTAAATCCCAACTCATAGATAGCCACTAAGGATGGAAAGGATGGCCATTTTCTATCATGGGCAAAAAACACTGCCTTCTGAAAGTGAGGTTAAGAAGAAATGCACAAAAACTAAGTGTTCGAATACTACACTTTCCATGACCTGACTTAGCATTTTTAAATAAAAATAATCAAATTGGTTCTTTTTCTTTTGACTAGCCAAAAAAGTTGTCTAATTCCTTTGAATTATCATAACAGCCCCAAGTGTTCAACTATACCTATCACCAGTTAAGCAATGCTCTTCTTTTTCTCAATGTTCTACTCAATGAATTCTAAAATAACCAACTGGAACTTGATCAAGATAGGAATCTGAATCTAAAAATTAAAGAGTCAAAAAGAATATGCACTAAGTTATTAAAATAATAATTAAAATATGAAGGTAATATGTATGCTATGTAGAATAAAAAGTTATGGTTCCTACGGTTGATACACATATAAATAAGAAGTTGAAGAAAACAGGGAAAAATCAAAATGTTATAATACAGAGACAAATATATGGATTTTTAAAAATGTTTTTAGGTGTCTTTTGAAAACTAAGTGATTTTTTAAAATGGGTCTCAATCCATAAATTTCCTTGACTCTTGGACCTTTAAGCACTATAATTATTAATTCCAAAGTTAAGAAATGTATCTAGTTTATATAGATGCTTCTAGATCTCAAAATGGCATTTATTTTAATCAGGCAAAAACATTTACTACTCTGTGTACAAAGAAAGTATCATCCCACTCCAGACCCTCCTCCCTTCCCCTAAATGGCATTTCTTAAATGAATATACTTCAAATACAATTTCATTTTTCAAGACTAATTCTAACTGTAGGAGTAATGACTCACATAACAGACAATGTCAAAGTCATATAATTTAACTTTCCTTATGTACAGTATTCTAAAGTAAAGTCCTATCAAAGAATCAAAGATAATTTTATCACTGTCCTAGCCGGTTTGGCTCAGTGGATGGAGCATCAGCCTGTGGACTGAAGGGTCCCGGGTTTGACTGAGGTCAAGGGCATGTACCTTGATTACAGGCACATTCCCAGTAGGGGGTGTGCAGAAGGCAGCTGATCGCTGTTTCTCTCTCATGGATGTTTCTAACTCTCTATATCCCTCCCTTTCTCTCTGTAAAAAAATCTGTAAAATATATATATATAAAAAAAGATTAATTTTATCACTTACAAAGGTTCCCCGTGGTCTACTAACTCCTGCAAAGCCCGAGTATTCTTTCAGTTCATGGTGAGTTTTAAATTCTTCTTCTCTTTCCTTCTTACTCTCCTTTTCTTCTCTAGAACTGGGAGAAGAAGGTGATGCTGAAGAGGATGAAGATCGAGAATGATCTTGCTCTCTACTTTTATGTTTACTGAAAAATAAAGAAGACAAGAAAAAATGTTCTATCTTTAAAAACGATGAAGAACCTGTTGAATCTTATAATAAGAGGGATATTTTTCAAGCCAAAAAAACTATCCCCTATTACAATGATTACATAACTAAAGTAATTGGGTGTTAAACTTTGACAGTCTGTTTCCATTCTCCTTCAATATTTGTTTTACACCACTACTGAAAATCATACTAGCAGTCTGGAAACTTCAAGTATGAGGTTCAGTTCTTCCATATTTTTTAACTTTTTGTTTTTTGTTGTTATTTTAAGGAAAGAAAAAGAAGAGTAGGAAAAGGCAAGTTTCAAAATGACTACAGTTTGTATACCATGGTGAGAATAGTTGGTATGGTTTGGGCCATTACTCCGTTATAGAAATAAAAAACACATGACAGTACAATAAAAAACACAAGTAAAATCCACCATTTACCTAATGAACACCAAAAATAAAAAATAAATAAAAACAATTATCTATGATACTTAGTATTTCTATTATTTATTTGACACTATGGTGATCATTACATGATTCTAATACAACACCCGAAAAGGTCATACCTGCAATAACTCTTACCACTGCTAACAGTATCCATGGAAACATTACTTTGAAAGACTAACAGACATTGCTATTTCATAAAAACTAATCCTTCCTCCCCCCATCTCTCCCATGTTAAACCACTAGATTATCAGTTTAAAATTCTTGTACTCTGGGTGTTATGAGTTGAAAAAGTGCGGAATCAAGCATAACGAACCAAAGTTCTTACACAAACTGTTTCTAGAAATGCACTGCATTGAAGTCCAACCTCCTGATGTAGCCTGGATAATAGGACACATTAATTTGTCATTTTTTTTTTTCAGTGTTAGCTTGCTATTCCAAAGTTTTTGTCCTCATCCACCATAAGCCGAGTAAAAGACAAATACATTTTTGCTGTAAAACAAATAATTTTAATTGTTTAAATTTAAATATTCGATTACACAGTCAAAATTGAAAGCAATTAAGCTGACAATTATTAAAGGCTAATTAGAAGCTAAAACCTAATTCAGACAGTTTTAACAATTACCTGTCATCTTTGTAAGATTTGTATTCCTTGTAATCTTTTGGAGTTTTTTCCTGCTTTCTTGACCCACTGGATTCCCTGGAGCCCTTGGAATCCCCCCGTTCTTTGCTTCTTTCTTTTCTCCGACGATCAATGTCATGTCGAAGATCAGCAGAGTCACACCTTAATTTTTTATCTCCCTATAAAAGATAGATACAAAATAACTTTCAGGGGAGAAAGCAAAATACATTTATGTACATGTACAGCCAAATTTTATGCCAGTTTCTAAAGTGACATTTTAGGTTCAGAAAAAGGATCATAAACTACTCCGTACTTAGTTTTTGTTAAAAAAAAGTGTAGTTGGTTGTTTTTACTAAGTCATTATGTACACAAGTGCAGTGAGACTAGAAGTTATTAAAATCTATCTTAAAAATATCCTAAGTTTTTGTGCAAAACAATCCATAAATTTTTTGTGCAATAATTATTTTTCCACTCAGCAATCCTCATTATTATCCCTCATCTTTCCAAATAGCATTTTTTAAGGACTTGAACATTGACAAAGGTTATAATCTATAGTTGTGATGTAGCCATCTGCCTATAAAGTTAAGATATCCTAAAGTAATGGTTCTAGTTACTTAAACCTCATTATCATCAACCTCTTTCCAAAGAAGATGACCAACCCAATAAAAACCACTTAAAGAAAGGATTCTGTAATTTCCATAACATGCAACTAGAATATGATTAATGAAACCAATTCAAGTTAAACAAGGGTAGAAACAAAGCCAGAAAGACATTATTCCCAATCCTGTACTCAGTATCTTGGGCCATATACTGCCCTTTCTCAAGTCAGGTATTGCAACGGACATTAGTTTAACTGGGTCACAATTCACCTCCTTCTTGTTCCATTGCTTTTTCAAATACTATATAATTTAGGAAGATGGAAAGAGGAATCTAGGAATGAAGAAAAATTACACATCAGTAAGATGCTAATAATGTGGACATCCTTGCTAGTATTCAACAATTAGTAGTACTGGGAAGTCTAGCTATAATATTAATAAGCATTCATAAACCTGAAAATATAAATATATATACAAATAGTATCAACTACTCACCTATTTGCTCCCAGGCTAACCAAGAAAAAAAATCAAATCAAGAGCAAAAACCTTCCTATTCACCTAGGTATTACCAAGCCCACAAGTACCAAGCTAAAGGACTAAAGGAAAATGGAAATAGTTGTAAGCTCTAAACTATATATATATTACACGTTAACATATGTATTATTCATTCAGAAAGGAAGATGAAAGATAAAAGGCATTATCATATCCACTTGTCCATCCATCAGTAATAACTATTTTTTCCCCTCCAGTTCAAAAACCAGTTATGAGTAACTAGAGAAGCAAAATACTCAGTGTTGGAGCACAAGGATAGAATAAATTGTTGGCGAAACAAAACTGACACTGAATCCAAGGTACTGAAAATAAAAGCCAAAATTAGTATTCACTTCTCAGAATTGGCTTTCCAAGATCAATATACTCCATGTAAAGAAACCCTTTTCTTTCTAATCTCTAAATTCCCTATCTATTAAGTCATATTTAAAAATGTGTACACAGCTATTAAATGCTTCTATCTAGTAATAAAAGTGCCAATGTTTCCATAATAGGCCCATTGTTCAACAACTTTCCAAAACAGATGTATTCTCATTTTTCTGAATGGAAAACCAATGTCCAAGAAGCTAAATGTTTCCCAAATATCAGACAGTGTTTGGTGACGGCCAGAATATCAACAAAGCAGTACTTCCAAGTCACCTAACCTTTTCATTACAGTTGCTCACTTTCTACTTTTCCCCAGAGTATCATCTGAGCCCCCCACCACCCCACACCCAAATGAATTTCCTTCTCACAGAGCCCCACCAAGGCAGTTATTTATAGGGGCCTCTCTCAAGTTTAAAAACATTCATCCCCCAAAATCCACAAATATTCTAATAGTGACAAAGTTTTTGTTCCAAACATTCATTTGTAAATCAGTTATTAGGATGAGTATTTCTTAGTTCAGATCAAAAATGCTCAGCAGCTGTGGTATTACTTCTGTGAAGAACCTACAGATTTAATCTAGGCACACATAAATCAAAGAATATTTATTCCAGCTCATTTATTTCACAATAAAACTTTATAGAAACCCTAATATAATTTGTATCATTGCTTTCAAAATGTCCCTTTGTCTGCCCATTGATTCTTTACATTTTTCTTGAAAGTAATTTCTTCCTTTCATTAGCGTTTTTTAAAACTATTCTTGACTTAGGGAGCATTTGAGATCTTGCTCTCTGCATCTATCAACAGTTTGGCTCAAATAAACTCTTACAAAAATTTGCCAAAAAAAGAAAAATCTACTCTTGGTTTCTTAGATACATGGTATACTATCAGTTTAATTTCTTCTAAGAATGTGTGTGCATGTGTGTGTAAACATTTTGCCTAGACAAACTATGCTTAATACAATATTAACAAAGCTAAACTTAACATTAAAAAACTATCCCTTCAAAACATACCTTTTGAATTTCTTCTTTGAAAACTCTCTCTTCCCCTGCTAATCGGGTATGCTTCCTCAGGGCACTTGGAGAGATGTCAATTCTCCTTAATATAAAATAAAGTCTATTTGTAGTTACATTAACTTAATGGTACAAAAAAATCCTTAGAATTTTTCATTTTTGTGAAGAAAATACTAGAGAGGTATTTCTCTCCCAAACAACTAATTTAGCATAGTAAAATTATTAATCTAATTACTGACAATTAAGAAATAAAAACTATTGCTGTTAAAAATGAATTATGTCTTTTTTCAACCAAATTTTTATATATAAATGAAGCCTAACTTTTATCAAACTTATTTTAATCAAAAAAGAAAATCTGTTTTGATTAAGTATTATCATTTTAAGTGTCCATCATCATACAATTATAATACAAATACAATTAATATCCTCAATGGAAGCAGAAATAGGATAATTTATTCCTAAGTGTCCCCAATATTTTTCAATATTCAGTGGATCTCTAATTTTATTCTGCACCTCTCCTTGCCTTTTTAAGCTTGTGTCTGTCAGGTGCAACTTCTCAGCACTTCCTCAGCAGTCACCAAAAACCACACCTACTATGTAATAAGTACTAAGTTAGATATTTCATAGCCAATAATACTGTCACCACCCTGCAAAATAGACATTGTTATCCTTATTTTATAGATGGGAAAAAAATTAATGTTCAGAGATTACATAACTTGTTCAACCCAATTCAATGAAGTGACAGAGCCAGGATCTGAACACTTACACTTGCCCGACTTCAATGTTCATGCTCATTTCATGAAAAATAATTCTGCCTCTCCACCAAGCATTTTTATTTTACAAACTTATTGGAATTAAATTAAATTCAAGGGTTACTCTAAGCATCCAACTCCCTTCCAAAAAACAAATGTGGTAACTATTTTAATTCCACACTGTGGTGTTATAAAATAGTAATTAAATCCTAACAACCAATTTAAACCAAACAAACTGAAAATTAATAAACAATAAATTGCCAACTTTTCAAGACTAGAAATATATTTATTCAAGGTATAAATCAGGAATAAAACCAAAGTTCATTGTATCATGATGATAACAGTTCCCATATAATCTTGTTTAAACAGTGTTTGCCTATCAAAATGGCTTTTTTATATGCCTATTCAATAGTACACATACCTGTGTATCTCAGGGCTCTTTTGGCGGGTACTATGTTCTTCAGTGGCTTTCTGATAGGACGTGAACCTCTCATTTAGGGTCATCGCAGGTGATTTGAAGTATTGCTCTGTAGATTTAGGAGAAATACTGCCCAATTAGTTATCTTTACTTTAAGAGGGATATTCATTTGTGACAGAAGGGCATGTAGCGAGTGAAAATAAAATAAAAATATTCAAGAAACCTAGCAGAAAGGAATCAAGTGTTACACAAGTTCCTCCTCCTACCCTGTGTCCCTTTTATAACTCCTGCACCTCAACAGGAAACTGATACAAAGTTCCTCACAGGTCCCTGTCAGTACTACATATAATACAAAAAACAATAAATAGATTAAAATGAGAGTCTCTAATTTCATTTCAATAATGCACTATTTCATCAAAAAGAACAAAAACAAAATGTGAATATCCTTATACCCTGCCAATTACGAACAAATGGAAGTTACTTCAAGTAATCATTTGCAGAAAATAAAAATGACTTAACTACATTGCTGATCTTAGTAAATAAAATTATTTCATCGAAAACTATACCGACCACAAAAATTGGATTTAAGGAAAAACTTAATACTGCTATTTCAATGAGAAAGTATTTTTCAATTAACATTCATTACTTACTCCAAAAATCTGGCATCTTGGCAAACCTGACAGCACATCTGATATTAATGCCTTGTCTTTCTTTTAACAATTTTTAAATTAGTGATATCAATACTAATTTTTAAACTAGTTCATGGTATGTTGTAAATGTAAAATACAGGAGACGTGTAAGTCATGAAATGTTACATTACGAAGCAAGCTATCTGCTTAACAGGTCAACATACATCTGTGTCAACTTACCGCCCAGTATCCAGCACATGTCTCATAACCAATTAAAACTTGAAACGGCCACTACAAGGGTAGTGCCTCAATCTTAATTCCATGAAACCCAGGAATTTGAGCTAGCAACTCAGTTTTTATGCCATTTTTGCCAGGAAGACAGAAGATTCAACTTTGCCTGTATCTTTCAACAGCTATTTTACTTTGAAACATGGATTTTGCCATTTCAAAACATATTCCAGGACCTAGTTACAATGAAAAAGAAAACATCACTGGGCATTTTCAGCTCTAGATTAAGCAAGAGCTGTTTAGATCGGTTGCACAATACCAGTAATAAAACATAACTACAGTTCTTAAAAAAAAAAAAAAAAAAAAGAAAATGAAAAAGCAAAAATTTTTATCAAAACCTGATCTCAAAATTCAGCAATAAATTGTAAAATGTGGAGACAGGTCAAAAAAATGTGAAAAAAGAAAAATGTTAATGTTTCCTATTTTATGTACCACAGTAATATGGTCATAAACTGTTTCACAAACCCAGTTACAGCCAAATTAACAAAAGAATTTTGTTATCATGCTTAAATATTACAGTAAAAAAAAAAATCATTAATTATTCAGTTTTGAAATATCAAGTGCATAAAGAATTGCTAGTGATAAGTTTCAGCTATCACAATGAGTTGTTCTCATGTCAAAAGACAAACTTCATTAAAAAAATGGTTTTTAAGACCAACAGCCATGGCGACTCCTGAATAAGAATCTATTTCATAGCATGCTGCCTTTTAAAGACAAAAACAAAACAAAACTTAACCTAACTGCCCAAAAAGTCATACCCTAAACCTTTGAAACTAATTTTGAAACTAGAATTACAGTGGAGAAAACAGCACATCAGAACTTCAGTGAAACGAACAGCTTTATCATCTTTAGTACCTAAAGAAATCTCACTATCTTAATTAGTCATTATTCATGTAATCATTACTAATCTACTTTTAAATTTCTTGAACTTGTTTACCTGTTAAAAATCCTAATATGGCCCTAGCCAGCTGCTTAGTGGTTAGAGCGTTTGGTCCATGGACTGAAGGGCACAGGTTCTATTCTGGTCAAGAGCACGTACCTTGGTTGCAGGCTTGATCCTGGGCCCCAGTCGGAACATGTGTGGAAAGCAACCAATAGATGTCTCTCTCTTACATCAATGTTTCTCTTTGTCTCTCCCTATCCCTTCCACTCTCTCTAAAAAATCAATGGAAAAAAAAAATAACTTCAGGTAAGGATTAACAAATAAAAATAACTTCAGGTAAGGATTAAAAAATAAAGTAAAAAATCCTAATATGCCCAGCTGTCATGCTTCAGAAAAAAGATTCCTGGTGAGGGCACATGCGCGGGTTGTGGGCTTGAATCCCAGCAGGAGTGCTTGCAGGAGGCAGCTGATCAATGTTCCTCATTGATGTTTCTTTCTATCCACCCCCCTTCCTCTCTTTCTAAAATCAGTAAAATACCTTTTTTAAAATCCTAATATTTTTTTCTGGTTTATTTATCATGTAGAAAAGGTAAGTATTATAACAAATTAAATAATACAAAAACAAGATAGGATAATCCAGTTTTCCCACAGGTTTTAGGTTTTAAAAGTTGAAAAAGTTCTTAATTCTCAGTAACAATGCTGTTTGACTTTGTTACAAATCCATGCCAAGTACATTATAAGTCATACGCATGCAGGTAATGGAAGGTAATCTGTAAGCATTCTGCACTTCAAATACAGTATAATGGCACATTTCAAAAAAACTTTCAGCATTAACAAAATCTACTTCGTGTTTTACCATGATACAAATTTTTAGGTTATGTTTTAGCTCTTACTATTTCAATCGGTTTTTATTAAATATCTTCATGCTGGCAAGATTGAAGCACTCTTCATGAAACACTGCTTTTTCCAAATTTTTAATGCTGTCTGTATTCTTGCTATCCCTGGACTACATTAATTATTAAGCACTGCTGTTCATTTTTTTCTATTTGCAGGAGAAATTCAATTCACAATACTAAGCATGCTAAACATACCTTTAACATGATGAACCAAGGACACAATGTGCTGAATAAATGACTCTGAAGTGCTCTTGCTGGCCTGAGGCAACTTAATGTGGTCAAAGATGGATCGGAATTCTTGCTCCTTCTTGACAGAATGGACAAGTGTACTAGCAAGTAGCCTGTCTTTAGTCAAGGAAGCAGGTCTGGAACATATCGGTACACACACACACAAACAAAATATACCATTGGTTTGAATATGAAAATGGGAAACATATTCAGAAAATTAAAAAATTAAATGGAATATTAACTAACCACCCACATTTTAAAAGCCATTATTTTACTGGGCATTAATGTGAAAGTTACCTGTTAGAATCATCAAGAGGAACAGGGGCCATTTTGAGTTTGACTTCAGGACGATGAGAATCGCTGGCTATCATTTTAATCCTAAGTGGGCTCTCCTCTCTGAAGGTAGACTTTTCTCGTGCATCCAGGTTCTTGTGTAGAGGGGGACTGTAATCAAAGAGGTCTTTGAGCTTTTCAGACTTTACCTGCTCAGGTGACTGAGTTTCTTTCTTTACTGTTATTCTCTCAGAATTTTTGTCGTCTTCCTTGTGCTTATCTTTTGTAGTGCTAGGCCTTTCCACTACATATCCAGTCTCTTTAAGTTTATAATTTTTTTCTTCTCTAAATCCATCACTTTCTCTATTGCCTTTCAGTGAAACTTTGGACTTGTACTTGTTTCCTTCCTCCTCAGTATTCCGGTGAGATGTAGTAGCAAAATTTTTACCCTGATCTGCAAGGACTGACTTCCTGAACTGTCTATAATCTTCTGTCTCCTCTGTGTCATCCCCTTCTGAATCATTAAACTTTTGTTTTCCAGACTCTTTATCACTGAAGTAATCTAGGGCTTCCTGATCTTCCCATTCTCCCTCTGCCCTCCCTTTCTCTGATCCTTTCTCCTTTGAAGCCTCTTTATCCCTGGTATTACCCCTATCAAGCAGGAATACTCTAGACTC
Organism: Murina feae; assembly: GCA_004026665.1. NCBI lineage: Eukaryota > Metazoa > Chordata > Mammalia > Chiroptera > Vespertilionidae > Murina > Murina feae. Next base: position 24,404 of record PVJC01005210.1, on the reverse strand, counting down.
TTCATCTGTGAACCTGTGAATAAGCAAAGAAGAGGATGGTAACTCTGGATTGCATTCACTGTGGGTAACTTGCATACTTAAATGTGCTGCCCAATACCACAGGACCGGTAATAAGAGGGAAAAACCCTACTGAAAGTGTTTTCAGATTCCACTTTTCAAACAGTAAAGGCATCCACATAGCACTGAGGTACTGAGTTTTTAAATCAATTCATGTAGTAGACAGACTTCCTGAATTTTAAAAAGCAGAAGCCATTCTCAAAAACCTATTCTTACTCAGTCACAGCCCACAAATCTGCACTAACATCCAAATTCTCAGAGATCCTATAACACACATCACAGCTTAAGTTTAACTTCTGAGGCTAAGAATCACTAGCAAACTATTATTTACTTAATAGTACTCTACATATGATTTTACACAAAATTTCTGATTATTTCATTTAGCAACATTTGAAATTAGAATTCAAACTAAGTATCTGTTTCAAGTATCACTAGTCAGTAAGAAATACCATTATCTTTTCTATGGTCAGGCAGATTTATTAAAAATTGGCAGCTGGACTATTTATAATACTACACAAGAACATGAAATAGAACTGCAATATTTATATAGGTCACAATATAATGCTGAAGAGAACAAAATAAGCTTACAATGCTCTAACATTACAAATTAATCTCTGAAAATTTTGTTTTTACATGTTAGTTAACAGTTAAGCTTTACACTATTCATTTTTCATTTACATTTTTAATTCTGAACTTACTAAAAATGGATTTAAAAAAGGAATACAAATTAGTTCTTATTAAAACACAACTTCCAAAGTTAAAGAGATGTAAGTAAAAACAATCTGGAATTAATTATAAAGGAATTCATGAGTAAAAACAGCTAAATACACATAGCAATGCAATTTTAAGTCTTATAAATCCAAAGAGAATTCAAAGAATAAAACTATTAACATTTTCATCTAAATTCTCTGCTTTAATTCATACCTTTTTAAGAATTTTCCTGCCTTTGCAGTTTCCTGATCTCCACCATCAGGATAAAATGAAGAACGTCCCCTAGCCTCATCTCTTGGAGCATTCTGTGGTGTGATTGTCTTTGCAGGGCTTCTTCGTGAAGGGATGTGATGAATTGGACTATTCTGAGAAGGACTATATCGACTAGATCCATTTCCAACAGACCCAGACCCAGATCTTTCAGGACTGTGCTGAATGGAATGTGAATGCTGAGAAGGGGTGTTTTTTGCAGAGTGGACTGTACTGAGCATGGGCGCATCAGAGCAAGATGAACTCTGACTAGGTGGCGTAGCAATTGGTGAAGGACTATGGGGTGATCTAGGACTATTATCATAAGCTGAAAGGCCAGGCCAAATATCACCAGATGTGGCTGATGATTTATTAAACTCATCAATAGATTCAGATGGGTCATGCTCAAATGTATCTTTCGGTTCCTCCTGTGATTTATTTTTCAAAGGACTCTCTTCTTGGGGCTCCCCTTCGGATTTTTTGGTTTGTTTTTCCTGAGACCCTCGTCTTTTAGAGACAGGAGATTTGCTATATGGGGATGAAGAACGAGAGGAGGATGATCTTGGAGACCTAGAGGATCTGTATGACCGGCGAGATCTGCTTCGGGATCTTTGAGAAGAAACGGATCTTCTTTTTGGACTTCTGGAACGTGAACGGCCTCGTCTAGGACTCCTTGAGTGTCTTCTGTTCCAGACAGGTCTATAGCCACCTCGATGATATCTACCTCCTCCACCTTGATAATACCCTCTACCCCTTCCTCTGTACCCATAAGGTCGTCTCATTCCTCTATTATTTCTGTAATCTCGCCGATAATCTCTAGAATAAATACGATCTCTACTACGAGATCTTGAATACGTCCTGGAACGAGACCTAGAACTAAAAATGAAATAAATATCAATGCAATAAAAATAAACTGTTCCATCCTACCTTTCTAAACAGTCCTGGTTGAATACAACATGCAAATCAATTGTCAAAGCTAAAAATGTACTTTAAAAAACACTGCATGTACACAAAAGTAAAAGTTTACTGTTCTTAATGAGAAATGTCTCATTTCTGAGGTAAGTATTGAGAGACTAAATTAAAGACCTTAGAAATGAAGGCACCGAAAATGGGGGGGGGGGGGGGGCATATTCAACAGAACATACTAACAAATTATAGTACATTTACTCAAGCACTTAAAGAAATAGTGTAAAAGAATTTTTAACAGCACATTAAAACACCATTGGCCAAATGCATATATAACGTAAAGTTAGGCTTAGAAAAATGATACAAAAAAATCATAAACTAATATTGATTCCTAATGAGATTATGGTCACTTTTATTTTCAACGTATGGTTTCCATTTTCTATGCTAACTATGTATTACTATTTAAAGAAAGACAACTGAAGTTAATCATTTTTAACAAAAGAATAAACTTATGTGTGCCTTGAGTCAGAAATAGTAAGCCACTATGAAATCATATATAGATTTACTGCCAAATAATTATTACTTTATCTAATTCATTTTAACATATAGATAAAAACAAGAAATCACCATAGAGTACACAGCACAGTAAGAATCTGAGATACAGCGTCAGACTGGCTGGATTCTAATCTAAGCTCTGCAAGTTATTAGCTTAAAACTTGGACAATTTTCAACTTCTGTAACTGTAAAATGAGGGTAACAACAGATCAATTTGACAAGAATCTCTAAGAATATATTAATGAATTTAGCACTACGGTATATAGTAAGCACTCCATAAATATTAGATAGCACTATCATTATTAAAAGACCTAAAAAGGACAGTAATTCACCTGTATCTCTTCTTTCTAGAGTGTGACCTTGATCTTGATCGAGAACTAGACTGTGATCTAGACTTTGATCTTGAAGAATGTGATCTAGAATTGGAGCGACCCATTTCTTTACTCCTAGTAAAATGAGAGACCAAAACAGTTTAAAAATCACAATACAATAGAAAAAGTTTTACAACATTTATTTTCAGAAATTGAATATTATAAGGAGAAATTTTTATCATTTTCAAATGAGTACTAAAGCCAGTCAATTATTCCTATCTAAAAACTGCATTTTCACTTGCATAAAAGGTATCCTATATAATAAAACCCTAATATGCAAATTGACCAAAAGGCAGATCGACCAGTGGAATGACTGGTCACTATGATGCACTGAGGGGGGAGGGGGGAGGAGGGGAGGGGGACAGCCACCTCCTGCCGGTCACCCCACAGATTGGCCCTGATCGGCTGGCCAGGCCTAGGAACTGTACCCTACATACTAGGAACAGTCTCTTAGATTTAAAAATTAAAACTAGCAAGGCTACTCTAACACTGAAAAAACAGGATGATGCAGCAATGATATGCATGGACTCTGGCTTGCACATTTTGTGGTCAGCCCTGATTCTGACACTTTCACTGTGTGACAAAGCCAATTACTTAACTTCTCTCCGCTTCAGTTTTCCACCTGTAAGATGGGGGAAATTGTACTACTGCCTCAGAAGGATCATGTTATGTACTACTTTTTATAATATGGGCAAAAAAATGTAGCTGCCCATACAACAGCAAGATGCCTTTCACCTGTAGAAAAAGTATGGTCACTGATGCATACAGCATCCCGGATTGCGAGAGGGATGTCCAACTGCAGATTTAGGCCCAATCCCTGCGGTCGGACATCCCCCAAGGGCACAGACTGAGGGAACCCTCCCCCCACCTCTCCTGTGCACAAATTTCGTGCACTGGGCCTCTAGCTGTATATGAAGACACAACAGAAATTTCTATGGGGTGGTAGAAGACAGAAAGAGCAGTAATACCAGACTGTAGCAGTATGTTAGATGTTATTCCATGCCCAATACAAATGTCTACCTCTCCCATAAAAAATATAGTATCAGAGTTTTACAGATAAGAAATCTGAGCCCTGACCGGTTTGGCTCAGTGGACAGAACATCGGCCTGCGGACTGAAGGGTCTCGAGTTTGATTCCAGTCAAGGGCAGGTACCTTGGTTGTGGGCACATCCCCAGTGGGAGGTGTGCAGGAGGCAGCTGATCGATGCTTCTCTCTCATCGATGTTTCTAACTCTCTATCCCTCTCCCTTCCTCTCTGTAAAAAAAAAAATCAATAAAATATATATTTAAAAAAAAAAAAAAAGGAAATCTGAGACACCTAACCAGTTTTGCTCAGTGGATAGAGAGTTGGCCTGTGGACTGAAGGGTCCCAGGTTCGATTCTGGTCAAGGGCATGTACCTTGGTTGTAGGCACATCCCCAGTAGGAAGTGTGCAGGAGGCAGCTGATCGATGTTTCTAACTCCCTATCCCTCTCCCTTCCACTCTGTAAAAAATCAATAAAATATATTTAAAAAAAAAAAATTTGAGACAAAGAAAATACCAAACCTACCAGACTGTCATCACAATGCTTTATGGCCTTGAAATGGGACTAAACTGACCACTTCATGTACACAATACTGATTGGAATGGTGGATAGTCTCCTAGTAGAAAAAAATCTCTGGAGTCATGACCCTACTCTCAGAATAAAAATGAATTTATATGACAATGCCTAGTCTACCTGTAGCTTTCTGGTAAAAAGATGAAAAAGAATAAAGAAACTGGAGAAATGTGACAAAAAAAAGATTGGAGCTACAAGAAAAAAAGAACTGGATACCAGTATTCTAACTTTTCCAAACACTATTTAGTATCTAATGTAATTAGATACTAATTACACCTTAGAAATCAGTAACACTACTAATTGATATGTAAGATCTACCCTTCACAAAATATTATTTACGCCTCTATCTCGCGTTTACCTGTGCTATAATTTCTAAATTTCCACCAAATTACTCAAAATTAGTAATTTCTATATGACTCACTAAACTTCCAATGACCTGCAATTGCCACATTTTAACCATTTCTCCTACCACCAAATATTTTTTAAGGCATTTATTTTACCTACCTTGACTTTGCTCAATATTAGGAAATAGTATTTAAAAGTTGAATTATGTCTGTATACTTCCTCATGAGAAAACATTAATGAAAAATTCAAGGTTTCCAATAAATATTTGTTTCAAAATAAAAGGTAACTATCCTTATATACACAAATATCAGCTTTGTCTTCTCGCTCTTTATTCTAAGTAAGAAAGAAATACATAAAGACAGTATGCTCTTCAGAATTATAGTGAGGACATGTAACACACTTAAAAGATAAGTTATGCCCTAGATGGTTTGGCTCAGTGGATAGAGCATCAATCTGCGGACTGGAGGGTCCCGGGTTCGATTCTGGTCAAGGGCACATGTCTGATTGTGGGCTTGATCCCTAGTAGGGGCGTGCAGGAGGCAGCCGATCAATGAGTCTCCATCATGGATGTTTCTTTCTTTCTTTCTTTCTTTCCTTTCTCTCTCTCTCTCTCTCTCTCTCTCTCTCTCTCTCTCTCTCTCTCTCCCCACTCCCTCCCTTCCCCTCCTCCCCCTTTCTCTCTGAAATCAGTAAAAATTTATTTTAAAAAAGATTAGGCACACAGTAAGCAATCAATTTTCATTACATGAACATCAATGTAAAAAGGAAAAATTAAATTATGGAACTCTTGTATGTGTAAGGGAAGATAAACTAGACAAGATTATTTTGTCTTGCTTTACTTTTAAACAGCTTTATGTGTTCTGAGTCTTTAAATAGATGTGTTTATAGAAATAGAGGCAGACACACAACTTGTAAGCGGAAGAGCTAAAAAGTATCTTTATCCTAAAACTAACTTTTAAATCTGGCTTACTCCATACAAGCCACCAAAACAAACAAACAAAAAAAGAGCTTCAGACCATATCACTTTTAGTCATACAGTCTGAATCATGAGTGTAGCAGTCACGTTTTCTCAAGGGAAATTGAAAGCTAGAAAAATGAATGTTATATACCTTGGATTTTATGCAGGACAGAGCAATCAAGTGAAGTTGTCGAGATACTGTAAAATTCTTCCTGGAGAATATGTTCTCAGATAGTAAACTCTAAATTCAAATTCCTAGAAAAAAATAAAAAATATGAGTTTGATCTATGGTAAATTCAATACACACAGTTTATAATGTCTCATACTCAGCACTACAATACTCTTAATAAAGGTACTAATGATTTCAGGGAAGGGGAAATAGACTTAAGAAATAAAAGTTTTAACCATAAAAGCTTAAAGAACTTTTTTGTTTTAATTGGAATGCAACAGTTTATCACTAAACTGAGAGCATCTTTACCTTTTAATTTAAATACTTGAATTCTAATTTCATCAATATAAGCTTTACAAAACATAAGCTATGCTGTTATCCTATCAGAAAATTTCACAGAAACTAACATAATACCATCTTGACATATATATGTAGTTGGTATTCTTAATGCTATAGTTTGTAAACTTATCTAAAATGAGTTTATTTTAATGCTCTGCTAACTTATTCTCCCTTGGCTAATTCCTTTTATACAGTTTAGTTTCACCTGAACTATTTTTCACAATTCATACGACAACCATCACAGTAACTCTAAGACATGTGCCTAAAAGCATTTTGATAAAAATATATAGCAAACATTCCAATAAAGAAACAGCCAGTAAATTAAACAAATACCTACTGGAAGCCAATATTCTTCCTAAACTAATTTACTACTAATATTCAAATAAATTTAAATTTTGAACAAAATATTTAGCAGTTATCAATACTGAAAAGGGTTGCCTTGTGAGTAATATTCAGGGATTGTCCATTACAAGCAAAGGATAGTCAAAAAACACTAGGGGAGCAAAAGACACACTAAGGAATACAGGATGGCTGCATGCCTACACTGAAGGACTTCATAAACCAGCTTAAATAAAAACACACACACATTAACCTAAAAATCTGTAAACCTTACCAAGTAATTGATTCAATTAAAAAAATGCAATAAAATTAGAAATACAAAGCAGAAGAAATAAGATTAAACTGGTAAACCAAGAACAATGTTCCCTCAATACCCAGAGAGTTGAGGATCAAGCTAGGAAGGGGAAATAGGAATCTAGTGATTGAGGGAAACATATTAAAGTAAAAAGTAGCAAAAAATAAATAAAAGGCCAGAACCAGAAACAAAGGATTTCTAAAGTGCATGCATACTTATAGTTTTAAAAATATTAACTCCCTCAAGTGGGCAGAGAAAAACTAATCTTCTAAATTGGTGTGTTATGAAACTTAATATTCTGACCTAGAAGTCCAATATTATTGAGATTTACTGCTGGAAGTGATACAAGGTGTGTTTTACTTAACAAATCTAAAAGGCTAATTTTAATTTCTATACATCCAGACAAAAACTGCCAAATCTCTACAGTCATGATTTTTGAAGTTCTAAGAAAATATATATTAGAAATAGCAACATGAAGGGGAGATGGGCTATCAAGACTAGTGTGTGTGTATATATATATATATTATTGTGCACAATCTATAAATATATTCAAGTGTCCATATGGAGAATTCAATTATCATATTTAAAATATGGCATCCAATATATTTTATAATATTTAATATAAAATGTATTTAATATTTTACATAAATCATATCTAACAAAGTCAGAACAAAGACTATAATCAACTCAGCTAATTTTTTAAAATGCAAAAATCTATATACAAAGCACTGTGCTAAGTATTATGGATACGTAGCTATGTAAGAGATCCCTGCCCTCCAAAAATCAAATATGGAGGAAAAGAAATAAACAAATCATAGCAAACTAAATACCTAAAAACCAACCATGAGCCAAGAACTGTGCTTACTTTTAATCTTCATAATCTCATGAGCTACATATAACTCCACCTTTCAAATGATGGGAACTCCAAGCTTTCAGAATTTCTCTAAATTTATAAGGTGCCTATGCCATGCACTATTATTCTAGGGTTAAGTGAGACATGTTGGACCTTTTAATTCCCTATCCACTTCTTTGTTAATCACTGTAAATTACACAGAATTCACTAGTGTTAAACTAGTAATTTTGAATGATGTTTCTGTGAACTCCCAATCCAAAGCTCTAAGTAGAACTGAAAAGCTTTCTCTATTTCTGCAAGTCTTCTCAGACATCTAGTACAACTATCCACATAAGTCAGTCAATAAATTAAACTAGAATTGAGCCTATCAATTGATCAGTTTTTACAATTCTATCTCCCAAGTCCTAAAATAGTATTCCACTACATGAAGAATCAGCTCTAGTTAAATCTCCTTTGCCACCATTTTAATTATCTTACGGGGAATTCCAATGTTTACCATGTGTAACACGGGACACATGATATCCTTAAAACAAGATGCAATAAGCCATCAGCAAACAGAGTTTAAACTGGTTCACTATGAGTTATTTTACACACAGTCCTTCCCATCAAATTATTTATCCTCAATTGGCTACGATTACATAAAAATGCAAATAAATCTGTAGCCCTTTTTCCTACGGAAAGGTTCTTATCTAAACAGCAGCGCACCCATTCCAAGTAGACTCCAACTGGAAAGAGAATTCCCACGAGGAATAATTCCCCACAGAACTGAAAAGGCGCTGCCGCAAGATCTCTGAGATAGCTAATCTCCCTTTACCTCAGTTTCGGTCTTATTTGCTTTCAACTTTGGCCTTAGTTTTCTTCAATTCTAAAACGCTTTAAAAGAAAAAAAAGTCTGATGTACAAAAAAGTCGTTGCCAGTACCGCTGCTTGGTTCTGATGAGATAAATCTTAAAAGTAAATAAAGCCAATTTAATGGACTTTCATTTAAACGAGAGCGCTCACTAGGCTCAACTCACCACTCGCACCCATTCACCCCACCGACTACCAATCGCGGCTGCACCGTCTCTGACCCGGTATCATGGGCCGAATCGCGTGCTGAAAGGACGCGGCTTCGCTTGCACCGCTGGGCAACGCGCTGCCCTTTCGGCCCGGAAGTCGCAGGGCCGCGCTGAGATTGATCGGCCAAGGCCCGCTGCCCGCGCGAGGAGCCAGGAGCTAGGCCCCAACTCCCCGAGTCAACAGCGCACGGTTCCTCCACAACAGAGTGGGTTGCCAAGGGCATCCGGGAAGACCATCCACCGACGAAATTTCCCCCAAACACCAAGGGCCCGAGACAGATGCGGGATTCAGTTCCGAGAGACAGAACAGCATCCTACACGTAGTCAAATGACCACCGACGGGGAGCGTGAAGCCGAGGAAAAGGAGTTTAAAGGCGATGCGGGGAGTCTACTACCCAGTGCACTTTGCGGCAGATCATAATTACTTTACCAAAATCGTGACGGCCCAGAAGAAAGGTGGCGATCGCAGCCAATGAAGAGAACCCAAGTAGCACCACTCGCGTCGCGGCCTCAGGAGCCAGAAGGCGGGGAACCGAGAGAGGAACCGCGCGTGCGCGGGCCCAGCGTTCAGCCGGGCGCGCGCCGGGGTCTAGGCCGAAAAAATGGGGGAAGGGTTGAAGAGGATGATATGCGCACGCGCACGGGAAGGCCGCGCGGTCTCGGGGTCTCGACCAGGTTTTTTGCCAGCCGCGCGCGCACAGTTCTCGCTACGAATCACCCCTCCGTACCTTTGGGCTCGTAGTACCTCGAAAATCTGAGGGAATCTGACGGAGAAACACAAATAACGGCACAACGTCTCCTGGGTTTTGCTGTCGCCGCCAACGCGCCACCACGCACAAAAGACTCGATACTCACTACCCTTGAGTGAATTCGCTACCCTGAATGCAGCATGAGGCCTACCTGACACGCCGAAGCAAGGTCCCCGGCACTTATCTTCGTTGTAACTACACAGCGGCCATTTCTCGACTGAAGAACGGGAGGAAAACCATAGAGCTATCTTCGACGCGCTAGCTCCCCTCCGTCACTTCCGATTTGGGGCGTGGCCTCGGTGCCGCTAAACCTCTGAGGAAGCCCCGCCCACCCTTTCGCCTTAAACCGGCTCCCAGGCCGCAGTTAAGACGTTGCCTGAGGCTTTCTGGGAAGTCTCGTGGCTGATCTCGCGCGAATTCTGGCGGCCCCGCCCTCGGGCCCTGAGCGGCCGTCTCAGCGCGGATAGAAGTAGGTAGTGGGCGGGGTGACTTGCTGGGACTGTGAGGTCGCCTGGACCTGCGGTGGGGTGTGCAGGCGCGTCTCCTCGCTTCGAGGGGCCCCTCGGAACCGGTCTTTTGCCCCCATTTTTTGCCGTCTGGTGCATTCCTACTCAGACCAAGCCAAAAAATAAAAACACAATCCCACACCGAGGAAAAGACGGGAGACGAGGCCGCTCGGCTAGCACACGTCGTCTCCCTTCGCCAGAAAGCACCGAGTTTCTTCTTGGGCGCCTGACTGTAAACTAGGAAGTGTCGCTCTCGCGCTGACATAGAGGGTGCTAACCGCACTTGGACAGGAACATGGCCACGCTCTGAGTCTCTTTCCTGAGGAGCGTGTGACCAATTCGGCTGCCCCTAACCGAACTCGGCCCAGGACTCCCGAGGGGCGCGGGCTGCCCCTAATGGAGCTCGGACGTCGGCATAAAAATAGAGCATAAGGATCATGTGTGCCGGCCGGAAAGCAGCCCAACATAGCTGGGTCTGCCAAAAGTAAGAGCTTATAAATAGGCAGGCCACGTCTGAATCGGACAGAACGTGAACTAAGAGCCCCAGCGCATTTCCTATTAATACTCCCGCGAGCTGCACTTGCCTCCTAAGGGCCAGGAACCGCGACAACTTGGACGTCTGGGGGCGTCAGCTACCTGCAGGGACTTCAAGTTGTCATTCGCAGCCAGTCTTCCGTCCCGTACATCCCCCATCTCGGCCCTCGTTGCCACTTCAACGCTGTGCTTGAGGCACCGTCCCTGCACAGTCCAGTTTGCCAGTTCAGCTATTGAAAGTACCCCGTTTTCTTGGGGTGAACCCCGGTTTTCTCTACACGCACAGGCTGCCCCACCTCCCACCACCCTCGGGCCCTGGGCGCAGTCATCTTCGGCCTGTGCGGTGCCCCGAGCATCAAGTAGGTGCTCAGTAAACACTGAATAGATGAACTACATGAAAAGAATAAAAACGAATCATCGATGACTCAATACAACTCCACTGTTCTGCATGAATTTGGGCGAGGGGGAGGGTTAGGGGGCAGGGGGCCTTGGTGCTATCAGCACTTACCCACTTTTCCCCCAATACACCAAAATCTGACCATAGTGATTTGCAGCCTAACGCATTACCTTAACAACCTTTTCTGCAATTCCATTGCATCCGTAACTGAAAATAAAGTCACCTTTCCGAGGCAGTTTAACTGTGACTTAAAATAACCCAAGGTAGTAACAAAGAAGGAGACACATTGGAACCAATTTCTCTTGAACTAAGTCCATTTGATATACGATATTGATTTTACCTACTTCTTGGTAATAAAACTTTTGTTTCTGTTGAAAATACAAATAATATCAAAAAGAACACTGAGTAAAAATTGAGCCCATTTAACAAAATAGAAAATTATCCCAAGAGGTATAAATTGTAAATAAATGACCAACATTACTAGTAAGTATTACATTCCACAAATGGAATACTGAAATCAACTTTTACATTTAATAAATTACTAAATCAAACCTTAATATATAGGTCATTGATAAATTTACTGTAAATATGTTTATAAAACTATTTTCTTAGAAGTATTTGCTTTGTTTCATAATTGAAAGAACCAGGAAGGCCCTGGCCAGGTAGCTCAGTTAGAGCATTGTCTCCAGATACATTCAAGTCACAGGTTCCAACCCTGGTCAGAACACATGCAAGAACCAACCAGTGAGTGCATCAATAAGTGGAACAACAAATCGATGCTTCTCTCTTTCTCTTCCTCTCTCTCTAGAGTCAATAAATTGTTTAGACATAATTTCATTGATTTCAGAGAGGAAGGGAGAGGAAAAGAAAGAAACATCAGTGATGAGAGAGAATCATTGATTGGCTGCCTTCTGCACACTCCCAACTAGGGCTGGAACCTGCAACCTGGGAATATGCCCTTGATCAAAATTGAAATGCAGGACCCTTCCGTCTGCAGATGGACGCTCTATCCACTGAGCCAAACCAGGTAGGGCTCAATAAATTTTTTGAGAGAGAGAGAGAGAAACAGGAGACTGGAAAGGACAAAGACAAGATAGGAATGAGGGAGGAAAAAGGGAGACATATGTTATACTTTCAACAATAAAGACTTTTTTAAAAAGGAAAGAAAATGGAGTTGGAAGGTTAGATCATCAAGGCAAACTCTCATTCTACTGGTTTTGTTTGTCTTTTTAGGTTGAACTGTCAACTGCTTTTTGATTTGGGGACGTTGAAGTGGAGCGGGGATTTGGAGTCTCCCCGTTCCCACTCCCTGAGAATGGCGACATTGGGAACCCAACAATCATAGTGACCAACAGGAAACCGAGGAGATGGGGCCGACAGAGGTTCCCAAACTAGACAGTTGTGGGGAGGGAGCTGGCTATAATGACTGTGGCCTCCTCTGGTCCTCTCCTTCCCCAGGCTTTGCATTGATTTCTTTTTCATGTTTTGTACTTCTGGTAAAATATGCATTGACGCTTTCAGCTAGCTGATGACGTTCAGTAAATTTCTTTTCTGGATGAGTTAGCCAGAGTTTGTTTCTGTTGCTCCCAACCAAGAACTGAGTAAAGGTAGTTGCTGTTTGTGAGGACATTTCCCAAATGGTCTGGCATTTTCCCATATCTGCACCAACAGAACCAATGGTTCCCTCGACTAACCTATTTCATTTCCTCTGGTGAACACAAGTTGACTGGGTTTCCTCCCCCATCTTTCTATTCTCCTTTGCCTACTAAGACGGCGGAGGGTTTTGTGTTTATTTTTTCAACGTTTAAAATTACAAAAAAATTTTTATTCACTAGTTATTACAGTATTATTCCCTAATAGTTATCTCTCCATTTTGAAAAACGATTAATAAATCAAATGTAACCGTTAACTGTTGTTTCTAAATCTCATCGAGATTAATGTGCATCTTTTTCATGAAGAGTATTGCAACAAATGGAGCATGCAATACTTACAAACTTTTCATAAGAAGTCTTTGACTAAAAATTATGCCAGCTTGCTATTTAATGTAACAACTAAAGGACCTAAAATGAGGTAATGGGATTATGATTAGAATTGTCATCAAAAATATTTTTTTATTTAAGAGAGGTTATAAGAGGAACAGAATACTGCCTTCTTTTAAAGCAGTTACCCATGGGCAGACATATCTCTGTCTGCTCCCCAGAAAGTCTAAATGCTCAGTTCTGATTACACAAATAATTTATCTCACAAGCAAAGGGCTAAAAACCACATAGGCAAAGGGCTAAAATAAAATATTACCCAAATAAAAGTGGTGAAATAATACATTGTGGGGAGAAAGGGGAGGCAGTAACCCTTTGCTCTCCAGATTTCTTGGGATAATGAAATTTCAGCCTCATTGCTTATTTTGAACTAAAATTAAGCCTGGGATAGAGAAGTGGTCAGCATTGGTATTGACAAACCCTAGTACTGGTATTTCTCGAAATGTGATATATAAAATCCACCTCCTGGTTATAACGTGGGTTGCTTATTTGAAAAATAAATCACTATAGGCTCCTAGTCTCATGTGGGTGTAGGCATACCCATGAAAGTTTGAGAACCAGTGACTTATTGAGTACTTATAACACTCCAGATATTATGGGACTACAAAGCAGAACAAGATATTTTTGCTGCCTCTGTGTTGGGACTCAAAATTTAGCAGAGATAGGGTATAACTCCCATAACCAAGAGAACAAAGAGACTTCATAGGAATGAGTGCCAATGGTGAAAGAGGGAAGACCTGCCTTTTAAAGAAGTAGTGGAATTTCACTACTTATTCATTCAGTCAGTCATTCAACAAGTACACATGAAGTGTGGGCAATGTACAGGTACTGAGCTGGGTGCTTGGAATGGGGCAGTGATAAAGGCTAACACTGACACTGCTCTCACGGAGGCTGCCACTGTAGGGCGGGAAACAGAACACACAGAAATAGACAAAATACAAAATCTAATGCTGATAAGGAAGTGATGGAGAATAACAAAGGAAAACTTTAGAAAGGATGCATCATCAGGGAGAGTACCTGTGAGACAAGATTTAGGGGGAAATCTAAAAGATAAGGAGAAGGGAAAATAGCAGGTGGAGAGACTGACCTGTGGAAAATCCCCTGGAGCAGAAAAGACCTCCTTGTGTTTCTGGAACAGAAAAGATAGTAGTGAACGTTGTCAATCAATTTTAACCAAGAACTACAAGGCAAACAAAAACTTTATTTGGGGATATTTTTAGGAATTGCATGTCCAGGAGACAGATTTGGGTAGAAACCTAACTGTGTTCTGATGGGGGAAAGAAAGGGATAGTTTAAAAAGATGATAAAAGGGCATCCAAAGTTATTACACAAGTTGCTTTGAAAGAGCTATGGTTGGTGCTGACGGGCAGACTTACACTATGCTGATACATAATTAATTGCTTATGTCTATTGCTAGGTGAAAGTTTTATTTTTTAACTGGCCTGGTGCATGAAAATTTGTGCACTGTGGGGGGAGGGTTTCCTCAGCCCAGCCTGTGCCCTCTCAAAATCTGGAACCCCTCAGGGAATGTCCACCTGCCGGCTTAGGCCCCAGGCCTAAGCCACAGTTGGACATCCTTAGCGCTGCCAAGGAGATAGGAGAAGCCTTTAGGGTCAATTTGCATATTACCCTTTTATTATATAGGATAGAGTTCAGTGATGCAGAGTTAGTTTTAGAAACTGTATCAGGATGTGGCCATTTGGTTTATAACCCCATTCAAAAATTTGGAGGGAGTGTATTAGCTGAACTTCCTAAGGCCTCCCAGCTCCATTTAAGATTAACAATACCAACTCCATTTTGCCGTTCTTCCTTCACATTTCCCCCTTTGGGCAAGATCTTTTCTTAGCATCAATGACCAATCATTAGGAAGTATCATTGGTTCATCATTGAAAAAGCAAGATTGATGCCTCATTACCAGGAAGGCTCATTCTTGGTATGTTATGCCTTATGTAGGGGGAAAGCAGTTCCCTGAGTGTACAATGTGAGAGCTTATGGCCACATGTGAGTAACAAGGAGGCTTGTCAGAAACAGAACTAAATCACATATTCTGCAGATCAAAGGTTCTTTTGTGAAATGTGGTCTCAGTAGGATTTATTCATTGTAGGCTTTGGCCTCCCATTACTCTGGTGGTGCCTGTTAGTCATTGTTCAGTGCCTCTGGTAAGACACCTAATTAAGGTAATATACAGTATAATTCAAAGATTTTAATATTTTGCTTCAGTTATTATATCACTGTACCTGATTTGTTTATATAGAAATAGCATTTCTTTTCCAATAGGGCACAAGTAACCACTTGCTGGGTGCTAACATACCTGGAGCCCTATGGTTTTGTAGTATGACCTCAGTCAGATTGTCAGCATTCCTTATTCTTCAAGAGCAATTGCAGTGCTGTTCAATGTTTGTACTATGAGAATTAGAACAATTTCTGGTAGACTATTCATTTAAATTCAGCTAGTCCAGCCCAGCCTGTGCAGCTCAGTGGTTGAGTGTTGATATATAAGGTCAGAGTACATGCCCTGGTTTTTACCTCAATCACTAGTGGGGGGCAGCTGATCAATGATTCTCCCTCATCATTGATGTTTCTATCTCTCCCTTCCTCTTTCTGAAATCAATAAAAACATTTTTTAAATAATTATAAGTTCAGCTCCTCCTTATCAAGGAAAGAAAGCTCTAGTGAAGAGATGCCCAAAGCCTCATTTATAGGGTTTCTGGTGGAGGACCAAAATGACCATGCCTCAAATTCCAATTCCGTTGGGTTCATTTTGGTCAGAGTTTATAGACAAAAGAGCCTAGATTAGGGATAAATAACAGCAGAGAGGAGAGTCTGTTTGGTGACAGCATTAGGCACTAATATAACAATACTACATCTGCTTTGCCATGGGGTTGGCAAGGTGACATACGTATTTTTGGGTCCTACATCAGAAGAAACAAATGGTACCTTCAAGTAAGTGTATAAATAGGTCCTTCAACCCAGACTTTGAGGGAAGTATTAAGTCCTGTGATTTATCATGAGAGAGATTAGAAGAGTCTCAGAGATTTCCTTATATTTAGTCAGGATTGAATCATTAGCATGGCTTTGATTGTTACACATTTTTTAAAAATCTGGCATTCGCTAAGAGAGAGATTTCATTGGTTTTCCAACAAATACTAAATATTTTTTATCTAGTCCCCAAGGAATCTTGGGGATCAGAAGACATAAGATAAGTAATAATATGACCATTTCTCCCTGCCCTAACATACTTTCTGAGCAATGACAGTGTTGGAGATTATCCACCAATAGATCTTACCCAGACCACTTACTGCATATACCACAAAACTACTTATATTAGAGAAGACTAAACAGTTTCTACAATGGTGTGGTGCACAAAAGTATTCAAAAGGATATAAGTGAAATGAAAATCTGGATGTGGGGGCATTCAGGCCAGTATATTTACTAGTGCTGTAAGAAAACAAAAGATATGAGGGGCGGGTAGCAAAATGGGCAGATATTGTTGACTCACTGCTCCAACGGGACTATTTAGTATGCTGTACCTGTTCTAGTCTAGACAGCTAAAGATGGATTTCAAGTGCACATTAATTAGAAATTGAATGTTTAAAGGTTTAGAAAAATGAGGTGCTAAGGGTATATACAATAGAATGAGAGCCCTGGAAGAGAAAGCAGAATTAGATAGCTTAATTTCTCTGAGAGGCTAGCTCAGTTATAAACAAATGAATTACCTTCATGAATGGCATATGCCCTTCAACTTTCCAGAGATAAACAATTGTGTTAACATCAAAAGATGGTCAAATTTTGAAAAGTAGAGAAATCATATAGATAAATGATGATACCTATTTTAATCTGTTATTCAGCACATTTTTCATCAAGATAGAAAATAAGTTTTCAGTGCCACACCTGAACTCATTGTACTCCTCCAGACATTTGGTCATGCTCTATTAAAATGTCCAACTCTTGCCTCATGAAACTAAAAAGATTTAATGAGCAAATGTATGGGAAGGAAATAAGTCTTAAACTAGGCTATAAAGTTATTAGGAGTCTTGAGATAAATCCAGGTCATGAGCAAAATTCTAGCCATCTTTGAAAATGGTTTATTCTTTCCAGTATAAGTTATATGATCTTATTCAGGATCATAATAATTTTACTTTGAATGTTTCTTTGGGTGTTCTACAAGCATTATTAGAAACCCAATAGTTTGACTCTCCATCCTGCGGCCATTCATAAAGAAAACTGCATTGAATTTTCTTTTATAATGAGCTAGTAAAAATCACATAATCATTCTGTAACTGATTTCAGTGCAGCATAAAATAATTTTTTTTCATGTAAAAGACAAGGCCTTTCCTTAACTAGGTTATCTTATTTATTTCTAATAATTTTAAATCTCATGTTCAATGTGTATTTATTTACCACAGAAACAAAATGTTATACTTTGTTATTAAAAATAGATTATAACATATTTCACCAAATCTAAAAGAGCAACTGTAAAATGCACTATCATCTAGTACTGATGTAGGAGAGAGGCATGAGAACTATACAAATTAACTAAAGTCAAACAAAGTTAAGCTCTGTTTTCTCTCCTACTTTTTGATTGAGAATTCGCAACAGTGAGAGAGTATAAACTCCGCCCTTACAGATGTGTTTGAGATTAGGTTGGGAAACACTTTGGGGGAGTATTTTGTGAATAACTATGCTTGGAAGCAGTCTGAATCAATGCCTTTCAAATTAATATAACTCTAACCTCTTGGAAACTGCAGCATCAATTGTACCTATGATTGAGTAGTTTAGGAAAGATGAGTTGAGCCCAAAAGGCTTGGATTTTCTCTTGTGGCTGAAGATCACTTGTTTACTTATTCTTTTGCTTGAAAATGGCCTGTCCGTGCAGTTGAGGTTAGTATTTGTGTATTGTTAGATAGGGGCTTTCATCATGTTGTTTTTTTTAACTCCTAGTCTTCTTCAACATCTAACATGCTGACATAATATACTGGAACAATGGTGTGATCTTGGCTCTAAAAGGACAACAGTTTTGGGTGGGAGGGGTGACGAAAAGAGATGACGTTACTTTGGCTGGTGAGCACACAATGCAGTATACAGATGATGTATCATAGTATTGTACACTTGACATTAACCAGTATCACCCTAATGAATTTAATTTTTAGAAATTAAAAAAAAATAATAATAAGGCAAAGGTTTTATGACTGTTCAGCTGCTAGCTTTTCAAGAACACAATCACTAAACTTCAGAGCAAAAATAATGCTTATAGGCTTTGTCCCAGTGAAATTACAAATAAATAAAATATAATATTAACAAAGCTTCTTTGAAAAACTATGAAAACAAGGTTATCTCACATCATACACAAAAGCAAACTCAAAATGGCTAAAGGACTTGAAAGTAACATGAGAAACCATAAACATCCTACAAGACTCTGTAGGCAGCAAAATTGCAAAATATCTTTACAAACATAGATTCTAGGGCAAGAGAGACTAAGGAGAAGAACAAATGGGACTACATTAAAAAAAGGCTTCTGCACAGCAAAAGAAACCATCAGCAAAACAACCAGAAAGCCCACTGCATGGGAAAACATATTTGCCAATGTTATCTCCGTTAAGGATTTAATCTTCAACATTTACAGGGAACTCATACAACTTAACAAAAGGAAGATAAACAATCCAATCAAAAAATGGGCAAAGGACCTAAATATACACTTTTTGAGAGAGGACTTTCAGAAAGCCAAGAGACACATGAAAACATGCTCAAAGTCACTAATCATCTGAGAGATGCAAATCAAAATAACAATGAGGTATTACCTCACACCTGTCAGAATGGCTATCATCAACAAACCAACTAACTACAAGTTCTGGAGAGGATACGGAGAAAAAGGTGGGAATGCAGACTGGTGCAATCATTGTGAAAAATAGTATGGCATTTCCTCAAAAATTTAAAAATGGAACTGCCATTTGACCCAGTAATACCACTTCTAGGAATATATCCCAAGAAAACAGAAACACCAGTCAGAAAGGATATATGCACCCCTATGTTCATAGCAGCACGATTTACCATAGCTAAGATTTGGACACAGCCTAAATGCCCATCAGCAAATGAATGTATAAGGAAACTATGAAACATCTACACAGTGGAATACTATGCCACTATAAAAAAGAAGAAATTCTTACCATTTATAGCAGCATGGATGGAACTGGAGAACATGATGCTAAGTGAAATAAGCCAGTCAGTGAAAGAAAAATACCACATGACCTCACTCATTTATGGATAATAAAGAACATTATAATCTGATGAACAAAAGATAGATACAGAGGTAGAGAAGCATTGAACAGATTGTCAAATTACAGTAGGAAGGCTGGTGAGGATTTGGGAGGGGGAGGTAGGAGATCAACCGAAGGACTTGTATGCATGCATATAAGCATAACCAGTGGATTCAAGACACTGGGGGAGTGGGGTGAGAGCATGTGCCAGGGAGTAGGAGAGGCTGGGGGAAGGTCAATGGGGAAAAAAAGAGACATATGCACTACTATTTGTAATACTTTAAGCAATAAAATAACATTAAAAAGAGAAAACAAGGTTGTCTCTTTTATTTTATTAGTTAATTCAAGTGATGATTGCTAGAAATTATCCTAAAAGAAAATCTCGCTTAAAAAATCATATGTATATTTATATAGAAACTAGAGGCCCAATGCATGAAATTCATGCAAGAGTAAGCTTTCCTTCCCCCAGCTGCTGGCACCCAGACTCGGGCTTCCCTCACAGCCCCAGCTTCATCTCGAAGGTCATCTGGAAGGATGTCTGGTCTAATATTACATATTACACTTTTGTTACTATAGATAAGAATAAACTGCAAAATGGTACTATACTTTTATCTGGATGGCCACATTATAGGTGATTTTTAAATAATTTTATTTTTTTGCTCTTATGTATTTTCTAAAATTTCTATAATAAGCATTACTGTTATAATACAAAAGGACTCTAAAAACTTAGACCACTTAATTTTATTTGAATTGTATAAAATGATGAGGCGCTAAGAGCAAAGGAAAGATATTTGTTATATGTGGTTCTTAAAAACTAGGTGTCAAAACTATAGGGAATCCCCCCAAAATATATACACACACTTTGAATAATTATAAAGGCTGTATTTATTAAAATACAGTTTATTTTCAAAATTGAGCTATCAACTCTTAAAGTGTGTATACATATTTTTGGGACACCTTATATAATTTTAACAAAGAAGAATAAAATATCCATTACTAAATCACATTCTTGATAAACCTAAAGCTATAGTACTGCTAGGGGGACATTTTCTCCCAGACACAATCTTTGTTTCTTTAATCTTCTTCTGTGTCCTATAGTCCTCTTTTTGCTTCATGAATCTTCTCTTGAGCAATAACAGGGAGTACTATAGTTCAGTGAGGAAACAATGTGTTATATTGTTTGCTTCTGTTTAAAAAGAATTCCAATCAACCATGACAGATATGCCTAAAAATGGCTTGACCTTTCATAAGATAATTATTTTCAAAATTCATTTTGTTTTATTGGAATCTGGCTAGTTAGGTCAGAAAAGATTGTAGAATCCTGGACCAGACTTTGTTTTTCTAGTGTTTATGCCATTATTATTATTTTTTATATTCATGACAACAACAACAAAAAGCTTAACATTATGCTATAACTAGATTAATATCTGCCAACACAAATCCATCCAGTAGCTTTGCCGAGATATGTTCACTCCATCACGTATTCCAGGAAGACATTTCTGGCAGTGGCATGTGAGATGATCTATTGCCCCCACTATGGGATGCTCACTGCAAGCAAATTCATTAACATGCTTAAACATCATTCATGAGTGGGAGCCACACAAATGTTTACCATTATTGGTCATTTACAATTTATTCTTAGGGATCCAGCTGGCAACCATCTGGTGCATAAAACTAAAAATTGAAGGGAAAAAATAAAAGTCACTGGAAAATCTAATTTAGTCTCCATATGTCTTTGATACATATTAAGTTCAGTTAATTAGCTGTTTGTGGAATAAGATGGATGCTGTACATCAGGTACATATACTAGTATGGAATTCAACACAAAGGTAAGCCAAAATTTTACTCAACATTTATGTTGAAGGACAAAATGAAGGAAGTGGTAACTATAGTAACTGGCAATATAAGGTAGTAGTGGGTAGGCTGTAGTAACAAATTAGACTCTAAAATATATAGTGGCTTATGTGCAATAGAAGCTTTTTCTCCCTCAACAGTTGAAGGCAATTGTATTAGGTTGGTAAATATGTCCTCAAGCAATGATTCTGGGTCCTAAGCTACTTCCATCTCATAGGACCATGGATAGAATTCTGTCAACACCCAGAGGATCCATGGATAGAATTCAAGGGCTGACAGTATAGTTGTATGGGGGAAAATTACATTATTGTTAACTTTGAACCAAAATTTATCATTTTATGTTCATTATAAGTATAGGCAAGAAATATGGAAGTATTAAAAGTGCTTGTGACATTGCATCAAATAGAAAACACAAATACTTTTTTATTGCTATTGTTGCAGATCTTTTGAAGAATCATTTATTCTCAGCATTTTTTCAAGATGACAGTAGTTCTTAGACCTGCCTCTTGATCTTGAATTTTAATACTAACAATCAAAACAAAATTAAAAAAAAAAACACAATGTGATATGCAGGTTTTAGGATGTCCCCCTATGATCCCAGATTCCTGGTGTTCATTCCTTTGAGTAATCCTCTTCCAATGAATAGAATATGGCAGGAGTGATTTGCTGCCATTTATGAGATTAGGTTATAAAATTTGGTGAATTTGGTGCCCTCTCTTGGAACACTGGCTCTGGGAGAAGTGATGCTGCATGACATTGGGCAGAGTTTTGGAAAGGTCAACGTGACAAAGAGCGAAAGCCTGCCAACAGTCATTGGAGCTCAGAAGTGGATCTTTCCGCAGTCAAGGTTTCAAATGATTATATCCCGAGATATCACCTGGATTTTAGCCTTGTGAAAGGCTCTGAGCCAGAAGCACCCAGTTAAGCTTCTCCTGACCCACAGAAACCATAATGAATGTTTTAAGCTGCTAAATTTTGGGGTAATTTGGTATATAGCAATAGATAATTAATATACATTTACATACTATGTCAGTAATTGTCTAAATACTTTGGTAATTGTTTTCAATATAATTGGCTTCCTTTATAATTCTAACACTTTATTGTCTACATTTAAAAACATTCTTTGGAAGGGATCCAAAGGTTTCTTCAGTGTGCCAACCCATGGTACAAAATAGATAAACCCTATGCATGACTGCATTGTTGCCTTGTGCTAGCTGGCAAAAGGAGAAAATAACATGTAAGAGGCATACCTTCATTTATATCCTTGGCCCAGAAAAAGCAAACATTTCTGATCACATTTTACTTGTGTGAAGTAGTTACATGGCCACAACTCAGTGCAATGGAGGCTGGGAAATGTAGTTCCTTGGTGAACAGCCTTTTGCTAGCCATTGCTCCATATAAGGGAAGGATATATTCTAATGCCAGTGCCAGAACAAATGTTCAAAATATTAAGAAATGCAATGCAAATATCTACTAGAATAGAACCTTAAAGTTCATTTGGAAAATAAACACAGTCAAATGAAAGCAGATGGTGCTGACACAAAACATTTTCTGTGACGTGATTTTTATTCTAAGTGATAAGACATCTGTAGATCTGAAGATGTGGAAAACTAATTTGGGGTCTCTGTGAATTTTGTGATCTCATGAACACAGAATCTTAATTTTTTTAGAGTAACTGAACAAAGAATAGAATGAGATCATTGGTATTTATTCATTCAGTAAGCATTTGCTACATGTCTACTGAGCGATGGAGTCCATGCTAAATATTGGGAAGATGAGATTGCCAAAAGTAATGCAAGATTTCTGTTCTCAAAGAGCTTATGTTGAGGGAAACAGCTCGGCCAAGTAAAGCTATCAGTGTTCTCTGCTAAGCACCATGACATATATAATCACAGGGTGCTAAAGCAACATTTTAATCGCAATTACTTTTTTTATTTCAATATGCCTTAGGCTAAAATGATGAAATTAAATTGGAATGTCAGGCTCCAGTTGTTAAATAGGGTAAGATTTCTCTGGGGATAATTTATCAGGCCTTCTCCAGGAACCCTTAATTCACAAAATAAAGCTGTCCCTCAGTGTTCACAGAAAGTTTTCAGAAAGATTCCAGTCCTATGCTGATTGGAAAATGACAAGAAAGAATTCTTAGAAGTCCACCATGTGGTCCCATACATGTGGTGTCATGTGAAAAAAATTAGTTATCCCATGTTTCCTCCAATGTTTCCAAGCTGACCAATGATTGATGACTTCTGGTGAAAAATCAGGACATAGGGAAGCTGGGCTGTCAATAACTCATCAGATGTCTTTGAGAAGATTAGGCAAACTTACTCTTTCCTTGGACTGTGGCAGCCCCATGTTCTAGTACATGGCTTAATGAGCAGGTAAATAGAGTGTGGTGTCCATCTCCAGGTTTTCACCCATTTTCATCATCCCCAGCCACTGACAATCACAATATTTTAAAAAGTAGTGGTTTGTGGTGCCCACTGAGCACTGTATAAATCTGCAACTGTCCCCCATCCCCACCTTTGAAATAGTCTTATGGATCAGCCTTCTTCTCATACCAATATACATAACTTCATACAGGTATGCCTGTACAAACACACATTCGCACATAGTCTGCTTTCGTTTTTCTTTGAGAACAAGACTTTTCAGTCAATATGAGTCTGTAACACTGTTATCATTGTTATTAGCTAGTTCCTAATAATAGGAAGAAAGCAAAAGGGGAGATGAGCAGATGCACATTGAAGTTGGAGTGACATGGGGAAGGTGCTTACCTGTCAATCTAGTTTGGGGAACAAATATCATTGGATAGGAGGGCAGAGCCACTGCTAACACATGAAATCCTGAAGGGTTGATTGGTTAAGCTCCCAGTTGTAATCCCCAGACAAACAATTCTCTCTCTTGCTCTCATGTTCTCCTGCTCTCTTGCACTCTCTTGTTCCATGACCCTCACTCACCCATATGCTAGCCTGCCATGTGGCCTTAAGCAGCCCCCCCCTCCCCACAATGGACTGCAGCTGGGAACAAAATGAGCTAGCCAGATGCTGGACTGGATTGCATTTTAATACGGAGCAGAGACTCTGGGCAGTGGCCTTAAGTCCAGCTCTGGTGAAGACAAGGCTGAACTTCTTCCATGGCAGACAGAGGGAGATGGTATCTTGGAAGGGGATCTTTCCACGGATACCTCATCCTCCTATGGTGGCCTCAGGAAATTCTTTTCCCACAGTACCTGAAGAGCTCCTCTTCCATCAGTAACAGGTGGGGACACAGAGGA
>PVJC01005209.1:0-60077 GCA_004026665.1 Murina feae | reverse complement strand
TGCACAGCTATTGTCATTTATGTATTATTTTCCTTCCAATGTTCTTTTCTTTTTTCAAATGCATAAGGATTTTACATAATTATCATTATGTACATGTAATTTCATATGATGCGTTTGATTAATATTACAACATATTTAGATTTATTAGTATAATCTATTATAAATAACTAGGGGCCCAGTGCACAAAATTTGTGCATGGGGGGTGGGGGTGGGCAGTCCCTCAGCCCAACCTGCACCCTCTCCAATATGGAGTTCTTGAGGACTCTCACAATGCAGGACCTCTGGTTCTTAACCGCTAACCTGCCTGCCTGCCCTAACCACTCTGCCTGCCTGCCTGCCTGATCCCCCTAACTGCCCTCCCCTACCGGCCTGGTCAACCCTATTAAGTTTCTTTTTGAATCTTATCCCCTTCACACACAATTGTATTTGACTTCCTTATTGGCTTCTTCTTCTCACACAATTTTTCTCCTTTATGTAACACTTTTCCTACTGATTCATCAGTTGTAAACTTTTCTTTCCTCCTTATTTCCTACTTCTGTTCCATCATAATTCTTCCCATTTTTCTACTACCCTCCTTCCCTTCCCACATTCCTTTTTTCCTTTATCTTTACCCCTGCCCACCCTCCCCTTTTCCTTCCTTCCCACCTTAATTTTTTTCTTCACTTCCTCCCTCTGACCTGCTTTGCTCCCTCCCCCACCTTCCTTCTTCCAATTCTCCTTTGAAGCTCTACCAGCTCCCCCTTTATAACTTCTCTTCCCTCCCTCTTGTTCTCTCATCCTACCTTTGCCATACATTCTTCTCTACTTACTTCCACTGTTTTAATACCTATCTATCTACCTGCTTAATTATCCACTATCATTTATCTTTTTTTCTTTTCTGACTTCTTTTAAAATCTGTCCCCAGTACACAACTATACTTGGTTTTCACTATAGGCCCTACCGTTCACTCATCCTCTTTTTTTAACTCTACTGTCCACTGACTCTTTTATAAAGTTCTTCCCTCCATCCTGTTCCACCCCTCCCCCACCCGGTTACTTCCTCCCAAACTCCCAGGCTGCTGCTCCCTCCACCCGCCCCCTGCCCATCTCTCTGTCTCCTGTCTCCCATGGGCTCATCCCAGCTCTGAAGGGAGATGGGGCCTCTCACAGGAGACCCCTGCCCCTGTGGCAGAGAAAATGGAGCCAGCAAGAGAGTGGGCCCAGGAGGCAGTGTGTGTGTGAGAGACAGAGGGAGCAGCCCTCCTTCCCTCATTAAAGCTTCCATGGGGAGGGGGCGTTAACCCCCAGCTCAGGGCTCAGCCCCAGCCAGGTGGCAGCTGCCCATGCAGCCCCGGCACTGCAGCTGCAAAGCAGGAGCACCTCCACCTCTGGACAATCCACCCCTCCATTTGGGACCCACCAATGGCACAGCTTCTGTCTCCCCTGGACAGCAGTGTGGGCTCGCTTCTCCCTTGGCGTCCGCCTGGAATCAGCCTGGAATCCATAGCGGGGCACACACACATGGAGCCTCCGTGTGTGCATGCCCCGTGATGATCGATTCCAGGTCGCAGCCTCGGGGTGGCTCGCTCCTCCTGCCCTGCTCCTTCCACCTATGGCTGCGGCCATGGGCCAGCTCGCTCCTCTGGCCCTCCTGGCTCCCGAGGCAGAGGTCTTCCGTCTGCCCTGCTGGACCCTGGTGTGCGGCTTCTCTGGGGCTGCGGCCTCCGCCATCTTGGCTGGGCTAATTTGTATACAGTCGCTCTGATTGGCTGGTAGGCGTGGCTTAGGCGTCCTGAAGAAATGGTCAATTTTAATATTACGCTTTTATTAGATTAGACTAGATATATTACGATTTATGTAATTATTTCCCTGTATTGAATATTTATAGCACTTGTCCTGCTACGTTTTAAAATATTTTCTTAACAAAATAAATTAAAAGATTTCTTTTTGAGTTGAAAATGCAAATATTTCACATTATTGTTTTTTGCAATAGTTTCTAATGCAGAACTATTTTGTAGAAATGTCTGTGTAGAAGACATTTTATAATGGAGCTGCTGCCATGAGATCACTTGGTATCAATAGGAGACAATGGATAGATAGATAGATAGATCGACAGGTAGACAGGTAGATGATAGATGTCTCTTTAGTATGTAACAAAATCCTAACAAGATTTTACCATCTGGTGGCGCCTCCACCATATTTAATTTTGGTGGCTGTGCAGAACCTGGAAGGTAGAAAAGGGCCTTGTAGGGATATAACTCTGCCTCGCACAGGTGCTCCAATGCTAGCCACTCCCTTGAAGAACTTCTCACACACAATTTGAGCTTTGAAGGTTTTGATATGTGCTCTGTGATCTTGGTGTTTCTACTTAGAATATTATACTTTTTATGACTTGTCAAAAATCCTGTGATGGTGAAGAGCTGTATAGTCACTATCCTGTGCTGGAAGGACTGGGTCAGGATCCAGGTCTCAGCCTGAGGAAGGAGGAGGTCAGGAAATGAGTAAGGATTTAGAGTTAGAGGCCAATCGTTAACTTCTTCTCGTCCTCGTTCCTCATCAGTTATACCAATCAATGAGGACTCTTTGAGATTAGATATGAAAGCCCTGGCATTCATTTATTATTATCTGAGTCTTAATCTGTTTTCTTGGCACAATTTCTCTCATCCATTCCTCCCTGTTGATGGTTTATTGAAATTCTGATTGTCGAGGAAGGACCATTCTGTAGTGTATCTGTGTGGCCATGCTTTTGTGGGTTATAAGGGATATAAATAGCACTGAAACATTCAAGAAATAGTGCTGGTTTGAGAAAAATAGGGAATTCCTTGGCGTATGGCCAGAGTGGCACAGTTGGATCTGGGACCTCACATAACAGCATCGGGCTTGTCACTTTCAAGTCTCTCAAATCTGCCTTACTCTGTGCTGACTTTCTTCTCATGTGCCCAAGAGGTGGTGAAGATGGTGACCAGACATTCTAGCTTTCCTTCTACCACTTATGTGAGCTCAATGTAAACTGAGAATCACTTCTAACAGTTCAGCAAAAGTCCCAGATCTGACATTAACGGGCTTGACCTGCATCATGTTCCCATCTTTGAACCAATGATGTGGCCTGATTGGCAGGTCTGGAGCATCTCCTTAGAGACCTTGGAGGTTTCAGCCCCACTGGAGTTATGTGAAAGGATAATTTATCCCAAAGAAAACCAAGTTTGTCAGGCAAAATAGCAAATGCATGTTCCACATTCCTGATGGGACACCTCTTTCCAAGGAACATGGCAAAAGGAAGGAGAGTAGCTGGGCCAGTGTGGCTCAGTGGTTGAGTGTTGATCTATGAACCAGGAGGTTACAGTTTGATTCCTGGTCAGGGCACATGCCAGGGTTGTGGGCTCAGTCCCCCATAGGGGGCATGCAGGAGGCAGCTGATCAATGATTCTCATTATTGATGTTTCTATCTCCCTTCCTCTCTGAAATCAGTAAACACACACACACACACACACACACACATATACACATTTTTAAAAGAAGGGAAAAAGAGTAAACAAAATCGCATCTATTTGCATTTGTTCTCCCGAGAGGAGTGAGAGCCCTGAACCAACTGCTGCTGCCACACCAGTTGTAAGAGAGTCTCCCTCATGGGAAGGGAGGAGCTGTCACAGCCTTCCCTGCCCAGCTCACTACCTTGTCTAGTTCCAACCCATTTTTCCAAATTTCTACTTGGAGCTTTATATAAGTAAGAATGGTATTTGTGAACCACAGAAAGATCAGTTTGACTATGGATAGAATAAATAGGGAGTTCTCTTTCTCTTTTCCCGCCCTTCCCCCTTCCCTCCTTCTCTCTCTCTCTCTCTCTCTCTCTCTCTCTCTCTCTCTCTCTCTCTCTCTCTCTTTCACTTTGCATGAATATTAGAGGTAAGCAGGTCAATATAGTGTTTTCATGATTCCAACAGGGACACAGATGTCTTCTATCAGTTCTTCAGACACTTACAGTATAAGCTTTTGTCCTCATGCTTTCCCCTGGAGATCTCAAGATATTTTCTCCACCAATTGCATTACACCAGGAACAAGTGGAAGGCAGAGGGAAAAGGTGCACGCCAGCTAACAGTCCTCCCTGAGAGAGAGAAAGGGAGTCCTTGGCAGCAAGGAACTGGCCTGGTGCTGTCAATGGGCCTTGGGGTTGCTAGGAGCTGATCTGGCACTCACAGCTAGGCCTTGGCAACTGAAGACCCAGCATTAGAGATACCAGAATTATAGAGGGCTGCAGAGACAAAAGTTTAAACAATAAACCTTTGACTATTCACAAGCTGGGTTAGATTTGACCTTAGTTCACAATATACTATCCAAACAGTTCACTGTAAATATGGCCAAAAAAGTTAAATTAGCTCTGTTTGGATGATGTAAATAGTCTCAGAGAAAGCAACCTGAGAAAGCAAATGGCAACACTGAAATACAGTTATATTTGCAAACAGGAGAACCTAGTTTTGATATTTTCTTAATAACAATATTTATTCTTTAAGAAATTAAATAACACAAGTGATGCAGAAACAAATATGCCTTTGCTGTAATTTGGCTAACAAAGGAAGCAAAGTGGTTGCCTTCAGGTGACTGTCTTCTGAGAATTACCTCTGAGTTATTATTGTGTTGTTTGTTGGGGCAGAATTTACCAACTCTGCTTTATTTTATTTTACAATTGAGATATAATTGAAATATGACATTTTAATAGTTTTAGGTGAACAACATAATGCTTTGATATACGTATATATTGAAAAATGATTACCACAATAAATTCAGCTAACACATTACCACACATAGTTAAATATGTTTTTCTTGTATTGAGAACTTTTAAGATCTATTTTCTTAGTAACTTTCAAATATATAGTAGAGTACTATTAACTATACTCTATCCTATAATAGAAATATACTCAAGAGGACCTGAAGCTAAGGTAAGTCCATTCCTCTTTAGCAAATGCAAGATGCATTACCCATTTTAGTATATCATTTGCCTTTTGAAAAATAATTTACATTCCTGAACTCTTGTAACCTGAAATAATTTATTTCTCTTTGTTCAAATCAATGCTAGGCATCTGGAGGATATAATAGATTTTAAAACTATGCTAGTCACTGACCATTTTTCAGTTGCCCTGAAAGTTCATTCTCTGAAGTTATTGATTCACCCCATGACCAGTTTTCAATGCCTTCCTTTTGCCAGCCACTGCATTCAATCCTGAAATGTCTTCCAGGAATCCTCACCTCTCATTACACAGCATAGACATCCCCATGGAGAGGACTGTCCTTGTCTTTTCCTGTTTTGTCACTTCCCTTAATATAGTTTTCATTTATGAATTTTTAAAACAATGTCTTGTAACCTTTGTGGTGGATTGAAAATATGGAATAATCCTCACTAGTCCCGTACTCCACGTCTTTACAATGTGACTTTACATCTCCTCCCATCAGGCAGTCTGTTTCCCCATCCCTTGAATCAGGACTGGCCTTGCCACTTGTTTTGGCCAGAACATGTGGCAAAGTGACAAAGTGATGAGCTTAGGCCATCATAGGTATATCAGGCTTCCACTTTCTTTGATCCCTGTGACCGATCACTTTGTGAGCGAGTGTGGGCTGTCCTGCTGGGGTGGACATAAGCCATTTTCACTGAGACCAGAAGAACCACCCAGCTAAGCCTAGCCAGAAAACCAATTTTTGCCCACCCCTGTATATTAGTAATGTATTAAATGGTTCTGTTCTATTTATGCCTATTCTGCATTGTCAAAAAGGATTTAAGAGAACTTAAAATACTTTCCATACACATTTAAAAAGGAAATAAGAGTAAAGAAAAGAGTAAGAAAAAATGAAATTCATATGTAAGATTGAGTCACAGTAACCATGAAGTATGGTCTAGTTCTGCATCTGTCAAAGGTGGCTACTAATTTACAATGAGCTAAGGCAAAGAGAGCAATGCAATAATTTGTTTACAGTATAACTAGCATTCGTGAGATGAAAGTAAGTTATTAACGAGAAACTCAATTTTTACTGGCACAAAACTTGAAGGACATTGTTCTAAGAGGTCTTTATAAGGAAGTTTCTGTCTGATGTAGTAAATAACATATTCAATACCATGCTTGAAGTACAAGAGATGTGAGTTGCTTTAAGAACCAAACTTATCCTTAGTGCTGCTCTCTCAAGAATGACAGGGAACTTACCACAGAATAGAAATAACTGTACATAAATGGACTTATTTTAACAATGGTAGAAAGGGTCATACATTATTCAGGTGACAACTGTGTTGAGCTGTTTCACGTAAATTGCAGAGGGCATGATGATATACTTCACGTCTCCTTTCTTTTTTTCTCCTCTCTTTTTAAACAGAAAAGGAAAGCAGCTCAGTGTTCTGATGGGTTTCTTAAGGTACTTGGAAGTTATTAGCTACATAGGGGGTCCTTGTTATACCTCTTCTACACACTGGAAAAAATGACAAATACGACCACAATATGATTATACATGTCTGTGATATCAAAACCATAATCACAGATATTATGGTCAGCAATGATGGCAGACAGTAGCAACATTACATATACACACATGTGCACACACGTGTATTTTGATATATATTCAGTGTCACTTCCCAAAATAGTCTAGCACAAGCTATGTAAACTCTGTTTTTTCTCTCTCAAGGCCTAATCCTCTTTGTCAGATAATTATCACACATGGTGCTTATTCTACTTTTGAGATGATTAGACATATTTCATTATTACAAAATAAACTCCTCAACACCTAACTCTTTAAGAGTAAATAAGAAATTGTGTGTGCTGACATTAAAAACCCTTGAATTTCCTACCTGATGTTTACTGTCAAAAGCACAATGGGCTTTCAAATAGGTTCTCATAAGAAAAAATTCTGTTTGTTTTGTTACACGTTTCCCATTAATTTAACACCCAGTGGAAGCCTGAGAACACTGGGAAATGGGAAAATAACCCCCAATTTTGAGTTTTCAGAATGCTCTTGGGAAGCACGTTTTGTGGATAATTGCAAACGCTTTGTGGAAGAGCTGCAGGCTGCCCGAGCTTCTGGATGAAGTGTATGTTTTAGAGAAAAAAAGTTTTTCTGGTGCTGTCCCACTCTTTGATTAATGAATATTATCCATTTATGCCAGTGATGAAAACTGGTTCAGCTGAATAGCTCTATAATGCTTGTTAGTGAAACCTCTCCTAAAAATCATGAAAATTAATCAAACATCTCCTAAAGTCCTACAAACTAATTAAACATTCCCTAAAAGACAGAAAATTAGCAAACAACCAACCCCCAAAACCCAAAACAAACCAACCCCAAATGATAATAACCTATGTAAGCATGTCCTTTTGTGAAACTCATATACTGTACTTACCCATTGCTGATGGCATTGTGGCTTGGCAATATATCACATAGCATGCGTTGCCATTCAGCATATGTCGCCTGAGCTACAAAAGCGGCCATTCTCTTAGATGGAAAAATTCTGTTCTTCATGGCCAGCTCCCAGCCTTGGTTAGATGGCAGATCTAAACCTCTGCTATGTTCAATCTTAGCATATCATGCTAACCAATTTTCCAGCTGGGTGTATCAACTTACTCTCCATCAGTCTTTTATGGTACTTCCCAGTGCTAAGTGCTTCTTTTCCTCAACAACACTTGGCATCGTCAGTCTTCTTCATTTTAGCTATTCTGGTGGGGGTATCCGAGCATCTTTTTGTAGCTTAAGTTTGCCTTTCCGTAATGACTGTTAACATTACGGACTCTTCCAAATGGTTACAGGTCATTTTTATGACTTCTTTTGTGAAGTGCCTCTTCAAGGCTTTTGCTCATTTTTTTTTCCTGTAAGGTGGTTTGTCTTTTACTGAAGTTCTTGTATATTGTGGATACAAGCCTTTTCTTGGTGCTGTAAATATCTTCTCCCACTCTGGCTTGCCTATTCATTTCTTGGTGACTTTTGGTACCTAGAAGTTCATGATCTTAATATAGTTAGCTATACACACACAGAATTATATGAACAGAAAGTATATAGCATTTACTTTTTAATATATATAATATATACATGTATTTTATATCTATCTATCTATCTATCTATCTATCTATCTATCTATCTTTACCTTCGAACATCCTATATGGTATTGTGTATTGCATAATACACAGTATAAGGAGGAATATAAATATATCTGATAGTAAGGACTATGCTTTTTGTATATACATACATACATATGTATATACACACATAAGGTTGTATATATAAAAAAATAGAATAATGACCTATAAGAAGTTAGTAGTGTGAAATATATATACTAAATATTATGCTTTTTTGTTTCTGTAATTCCCTCTTATTTGGACTATGCTTATGATTTTATTTGACTACCAGAGTGACATTGTTTACATCCAGGGCTAGAATGAAGAAATTCCCTGGCCCAGCCAGCATGCTATGAGCCCAAACTACCTGGAGAGGTTAAGTGGAGTAGAATGGAGGCATTTCAGTCTGCCCTACCTCGTCTTCCAGCCCATAAGAAGCACTTCCTGTAGCTATGTCAATGAGCCATTTTGAGCATGGTGCAGTTGAGCATAATGACTACACTGCCAGCTGGTTCCATGTGGATTCAAGAACCACCCGGCTTAGCTCAGCTTATACTGCAGAATTGTGAGGGGTAATAAAAGGTTGCTTTTGGTTTGAGCCACAAAGTTTTGATTTGATTTATAATATTGTATAGTTTACCAAAACAGTGAGGGCATTCAAAAATTGAGTTAATAAATAGATCACTCTTTTCTCTTTAAAAAAAACAGTGATGAACTCTAATGGTGATTATCTGGATAAGTTCCTATTAATTCTTTAATATATTACGAAGAAAAAAGTCAAATATAGATTAACAAAAGAAATAGTGAATTAAAATTAGTTGATTGTTGCAAAAGAACTGGAAACCCTTGGAAACATGAACTCTCTTATCTGGATATACGGCTTTCATGTAAATATGGACTCATGAACATCATTATTATTTCATATCATAAGGTAAGGTAAATACTACTAGTGAATTAGGCTATGTATCTGGAACATACTATAAAATCAGAAGTGAGCATGGGTGGACATTGTAATTTATGGAGTTTAGGCATAGTTTTGCATCCTTATCTTTATTAAATTTCTCAAAAACAAAACACCTTTACACCTTCAGGAAACATGTCAGAAGTTTACTACTTTTCAATTATCGCATACTTATAGATTTTTCTAAGCAAAGTGGGAAACTGGTTAAAATCCTCTGTTCCACCTTTCATGAATACATACCCAAAATATCTATAGAAGATGGTCATTGTATTTCTTTTTCAAAAAGTAAGACTTTTAAAATTTGCAGCTAATCTGACAATTAGTTCTTTAAACATAGTCTAAACCTCTCCATGTAGTAAGTCCATTTCTTTTGGTTATTTTTGCATGAAAATAGAAAAGATTTCTTATAAATCACAAGGAAAATGCTTAGTAATTATTGCTTAAAGAAAAAAGTTACAAAATAAACCAGAGAATTTTTTTAAGGGGAGGGAAAGAAACAAAAGAGATAAGCAGAAAAAATGCTGGGTCTTTAGCATTGAAAAATATCCTAGATAGAGGAGAACCAAGATGGCGGCATAAGGTACATACCTAAATGCACAGCCTCCCACAACCACATTAAAAAATACAACTATAAATCTAAACGGCCATCCTCTAGAACCAAGTGAGTGGAAGCTTTACAACTAGAAGGCAAGAGAAGGAGTGCATTGAGACTGAGTAGAAGTTCTTGGCGCCAAAACTGAGAGGTACGGACATGCGGGAAACGGTGGCAGCACGGGCGAAGCCGTGGTGGCGGCGGCACCTGGGTCGGCAGCTTGTAAGGGATTACAAGATCCGGGGTTGCACTGAACTCGGTGTGGGTTGTCTGACAATGGGGCAGAAGATGAGTGGCTTCTAGCAGAGCTGTTCACAGCGATCACTTACGCGGAGCTCTGAAACTCGGGGGCTCAGGGACATGCAGACACTAGGATGTGGAGATGCCAAAACCAGGAGAAACTGCATAGCCAGCTGAGGGGAAGCCATCGTGGGTTGCTTCGCCCTGTTGATTCTGAGACCCCACCCAACCCAATTTACAACCCCACCCAAGCTGTGAGCCTGTCTGCCTGCAGCCTAATTTAACAGACTGCAGCTGGGACAGAGATCACCACTCTGTCAACGCAGGGAAGCAGCCAAAGTGCAGAGACAAAGAAACAGATCACAAATGACAGAAATGGAGGAAAGCAAATGACTGGATATAGAGTTCAAAACCACGGTTATAAGGTTTTTCAAGAATTTTCTAGAAACCGCCGATAAATTTAGTGAGACCCTCAATAAATCTAGTGAGACCACTGAGGATATGAAAAAGAACCAAATAGAAATTAAGCATACACTGACTGAAATAAAGAATATTATACAGAGATCCAACAGCAGACTAGAGGTTTGCAAGAACCAAGTCAAAGATTTGAGATACGAAGATGCAAAAAGCACCCAACTGGAAAAGAAAAAAAGAAAAAAGAATCCAGAAGTGTGAAGATAGTGTAAGGAGCATCTGGGACAACTTTAAGCATACCAACATCAGAATTATAGGGGTACCAGAAGAAGAGAGAGAGCAAGAGATTGAAAACATATTTGAAGAAATAATGACAGAAAACTTCCCCTACCTGGTTAAACAAATAGACTTACAAGTCCAGGAAGCGCAGAGAACCCCAAACAAAAGGAATCTAAGGAGGACCACACCAAGACATATCATAATTAAAATGCCAAGGGCAAAAAACAAAGAGAGAATATTAAAAGCAGCAAGAGAAAAACAGTTAGTTACCTACAAGGGAGCACCCATAAAACTGTCAGCTGATTTCTCAACAGAAACCATGCAGGCCAGAAGGGAGTGGCAAGAAATATTCAAAGTGATGAATAGCAAGAACCTACAACCAAGATTACTCTACCCAGCAAAGCTATCATGTAAAATTGATGGTCAGATAAAGAGCTTCACAGACAAGAAAAAGCTAAAGGACTACATCACCACCAAACCAGGATTACTTGAAATGCTGAAGGGCATTCTTTAAGAAGAGGATGAAGAAGAAAAAGGTAAAAATAAAAATTATGAACAACAAAGTGACAACAAATATATATATCTATCAACCAGTGAATATAACAATTAAGTCAATAGACATATCTGATGAACAGAATAAACTGGTGAATAGAAGTAAGGGCATAGGAAAGGAATGGACTGACAATTCTCAGGGGGAAGGGCGTGTGAGGAGTATGGGAAGAAACTGGACAAAAATCTTACATCTATGGATGAAGACAGTGGTGGGGGTAAGGGCATGGGTGTGGGGGGGAACCAGGTGGAGGGGAGCTATGGGGGTTAAAAAAAATCTGTAATAACCTGAACAATAAAGATTTAATAAAAAAATTAAAAAAATATCCTAGATATATTTTTGTGATATGCCCCAATTTTCTTTACTGCCACAAGGCGCCTTATGCATGAAGAAATATGGATTTTATTGAGGCAGTTACAACAGGTTCTCCCAATTTTCATTTTCTCTATGGTGTGAAAACAGTGCACGTTTTAACAGTGGCAGACACTTCATATTTTATACACTTTTCATTTTAAAGAAGAAGAAAAATTCAAGGAACTGAAGGAATATCAATAGTTTTTTTTGACATAATAAAATACTGGCACTTTCAAGAAAATAAACATCAAAGTCTTTCTTGTCTTTGATAGAATAGCATCTATCTCACTTCCTAAGTAAACCAAGACTAGGGCACATGAGATTTTAGCATTTAAACATACACCAATATATTTCAGCACATATTGCCAACAACAAGGACATCCTCCTCCACAAAGAAAATTCAATACTATACTGTGTAAATTTAACACTGACAATTTTATCATTTTTCATATACTGTAGTTCATATGCAAATTTCCCCAACTGTCCCAGTGGTATCTCTTATAACTTTTGTGTTATTTTATTTGATTCAAGATCCAACCAAGAATCATGTTCCATTTCACTTATTATATCTCCCTAGTCTCTTTAATCTATTATGGTGTCCCAGCCTTTTGAGTCCTTGACATATTGGCATTTAAAAAAATATCTGGCTAATTTGTTGAAAAATACCCTTATTTTAGAATCTTTCCTCATGATTAGATTTAGGTTAAACATTTTTGGGGCAGAAATACTACTATATAGGGGGCATTATGATTTCTGTGTCTCCCAGATTGCTAATTTGATCATTTTGGTTCAGGTGGTACCTACAAAACCTTTCCATTGTAACTAATATGTCATCTATAAAGTGATATTTTGACACAGTGAATATCTTATTCCCCAACATTTTTTCATACCCATTGGTTTTCTTGCCTGAGCCAAAAATCATTATGGTAGATGCAATGCTGTGATTTAGGTTTATTTTTTATTTTTATTTTTTTTTTAAAAATGTAGATCCCTACAGATACGTGTCGTATGGTCCCAGCAGGCTAGTCCCTTCCTAGAGTTGCTGATCAGCTTCAGATTATCTAGGTTACCACAGTAGAGGCCAGTTCTCAGGATAGTCAGATAGAGCAACTGTAAAGTTTCCAAGGGAAAGGATCAGCTGGTTTGGTGACAGGTGGTTTGGTGTCAGTCCATTCCCTCCATGCATGGAATGGGTATAAGCTTCTTCCAAGACAGGGCAGAGGCGAGGTTCTAGTTTTAAGAGTGATATTTCATGCGAGTGTTACCAAAGTCCAGTGAATGTGTAGAAAAATAAAGCAGAAAATGTGTAGAATGGGGCTTTTACTTTCTTCAATGACGTCTCTGCTATTCTGTTCCCAATTTTTCTATCATGTTGTGCCTTCTGTCCTTACAATCAAAGTGTTCCTCTGCATCTTTGTCTCAATGGCAAGGTGTGCGGATGAATTGAACAATTTGCAGGCCATTTTAAATTTGTTGGAGAAAAATGCTTGACCTCTTGAAAAAGGTTTTTGACTTGTGTTTTTCTTATTTAACTGTGAAGACAATGTAAAGATTCATTGATAATTTGAATATTTGAGTTATGTGTTTGTTTCAGCTTCCCATACTAATTAACAGTTAAGTATATGAATCTTAGCGAATCATGTATAAATTATTTTCTCCTAATTCTGCTAATATTCCATACCTGTCATGAGAATAATGGTATACAGTTTACTAATATTCCTAGATTTAACTTTGGAGAACATGGAGTACTTCCATTTATTTATGACCTAGCATTAATTTTGACTTCAAAAAGAGGTATAGTTTCTTTTTTATAAATCAAAACAACATTTTTAAGAGAATTGATTTTTTCACTACAGACAAATGAACCAAAAATAACTTAGGAAATTTACTAAAAACCAAAGAAAGGGACTGTCAATCTAATACTTGTTTTGAGTTTAATGAGCTTCATCTAAAGCCAATGCCTGGTGTAATACATAGAAAATTTAAAAGATGCCAAGGTCATTTAAATTCCTAGTAGTTCCATGCCAACTTCTTCATCTCCAGGTCCCTTCTGTATCCTTAAGGAAAACAACATGTGTAATGGGCAAGTTCTAGAAGGCTCTGTGCTTGACAATCTAATTGCTTAGATAGTTCAGACTATTCATTTTTGCTCCAGTAAGGGGGAAATCCTAGCTAGCAGAATGCTCTTGGGGTCTAGATTACCTATAGAACGTTGTACCTCGGTAAAATTGCTGCAGGGTATTAAAATCCAAGAGATTAGGATGTCCATTAATAAGTGCATCTTATTTTAAGTAACTTCAAAATGTAAAAGCAGATTATTTCCCAAAATATTTAAGTGAATAAGACTTACAGAATAATCACAATGGGATGCTTTCATGGGTGCAATTTAGATATCCATGGGTAGCTATCACCTGGCTAATTCAGCAGCCCTTGGGTATGTTTCCCAGAAGTCATCCTTTTCCTTCATTTCCTTACCGCCTTTCTTCTCCCATTACAAGGCATTTTCCTCACTCTGGTCAAGACATCTTTGTAAAATACCCGTAATCTCAATCTAAACCTGTCACCATGGAAGAAAATAAAGGTCTTAGCTCATGGTGAAACAACACACAGGAACCCTGGGGAAGGTTTCCATCAGTCTTTCACATTCAGGTGATGCGGCCAAACTTAGAGAGGGTCCCAGCAATTTAAGAGAAGCTTCATTATTCTTTCTGACTTTTTCCTACGGTAAACACTACCTGGGCTTGTAACCTTAACCTTCATTCTCTGAGGAGATCCACTGGAGGTTTTCAGTTTGCTGAGATCATCCTTCCTGTAGCTTCTTCCAGCTTCTCTCTCTCTTAGTTGGTTCTAATCAACCGCTCATTAGCATTCCCTCCTCTAATGACCCTTCCAACCAGCTCCCGCATTAGGGCTCTTCTTACTTTAGGTTTCACTGAAGGGTGAGGTGGGAAGAGAGTTAAGTCCTTCGGATCATGAGAAAGGAGTAGGGGATTGTGTTTGGACCCTCATCATTCCGGGACTCAGGTTGAATTCACAAAAATAAACCGTTATCCTTTGAAAATCTTCACCTTTACCTTTCTTTCCTATTCTTTCTTATGCTAAAAGAATTGCTTTGTTTCTTCCCTCAGATGAATTACACCACACTATTTATCATGCCATTTCTGGACTTAGCAGTTCTTTTGAGTTGGTTTATGAGACCCTATATAACCAAGTCCCTGCTATCCCTTCTCTCAGTTCATTTCCCTGCCACCTCTGTGCTCTAGCTATATTAGACTTTGCTGGTTTTGAATACTTATCCACCTCAAAGTCTTCATCAGTTTGTGCCTAGAATGATTTCCTGACACCTCACTTCACCCCAGACCCCTCTTTCTCTTTCAATACTCATCTTAAATACTGCTTTCTGAGGCAAACCCCCTTAGAAACTAATCTATATTACTCTGTACATCTTCATTGCATCCTATGTAACTCATATGCAGCAAAGATATTTTAAAAAATCTTTTTATTATGTTTATTATTTCATTATGTTTATTATAAGCTTATCATTTCAAATTTACTCAAACTTGCAATAATAGTAAATAAAACATTCTTTACCCAGATTTACCAATTGTTAATATTTTGTCCCAATAGCTTTATCATTTGTATTCTCTCTTTCTCTCTCTCACACACATGTTATTTTTCTGAACCTTGAGTATAAGTTGCGTATATCACATTTTTTATTCCTAAACTAGGGGCCTGGTGCACAAAAATTTGTGCACTCGGGGGGTGGGGGTCCCTCAGCCCAGCCTGTGCCCTCTTGCAGTCTGGGACACCTTGGGGGAGATGTCCACCTGCTGGCATGCCTGGCCAGCCTGGGTGAGGGGCTGAGGGCCATTTTCAGGCTGCCCACAACCCCTTCAGGGTTCATGCACTCGGGGGTGGGAGGGCTGGTGAGTGCAGGCCTGGACATTTCCCACTGGAGGGCCCACGATTGCACACGCCTGGTGGGCCCCCACTGCTGAGGGGACACACCTGGCGCAGAGCTGGGTGGCTAGCCAAGGGTGGACGCTGGTGCAGGATCCCTCGGTGGGGCCCTGCTGCTGAGCGAACACACCCGGGGTGGAGCTGGGCAGTGAACTGGCTTCAGATTCTCCACACTGTGCAGCAGACGCTTCCGCACGCCCTGCGGATGCCCCTGGGGGTGGATGAAGGTAGCAGACCCAGGACGGCTGCTCCTGCACACCCCACAGAGGCCCTGCGCTCCCGCATGCCCCGGGGAGGCCCCCAGGGGGTGGAGCCAGGCAGCGGACCCAAGATAGCTGCTCCTGCAAGCTCTGAGGCAGCTCCCAGAGGGTGGAGTCAGGCAGTGCACCCAGGATGGATGCTCCTGAATGCCCCGAGGAGGCCCCAGGCCAGACCTCCCCTCCCCACTGAGCTGACATACCTGGCACAGCTATGCTGGCCACGGAGTTCCCAGTGCAGAGCTGCCCTGCCAGCCTCCATTTTGGCTGGGTTAATTTGCATACAGCTGCTCTGATTGGCTGGTGGGCCTGGCCGTGAGCAGAGGCTCAGCCAGCCTAGGCAGACAGTTGCAACAGAAGCCTCTGGTTTGCTCTAGCTCCATGGCTGCTCGCCTCCATCTTGGC
Source organism: Murina feae (assembly GCA_004026665.1). Classification (NCBI taxonomy): domain Eukaryota; kingdom Metazoa; phylum Chordata; class Mammalia; order Chiroptera; family Vespertilionidae; genus Murina; species Murina feae. The sequence continues at coordinate 44,009 of PVJC01005209.1, read as the reverse complement.
TGGACTAATTTGCATACAGCCGCTCTGGTTGGCTGGGAGGCATGGCTTGGCTGGTGGGCGTGGCTTAGGTGTCTCAGGTAATGGTCAGTTTGCATATTACTCTTTTATTATATTAGATACTTGAGAGTATCTTTCATAAGAATCGGGATATTTCATTTCATAATCATAGCAGAGTTATCAGCTTTAGTAAACTTATCATTGATATATTACTTTTATTTAATTACCATCCTATATAATAAAGAGGTAATATGCAATTTGACCATCACTCCAACACACAAGATGGCCACCCCTATGTGGACACAAGATGGCCAGCAGGGGAGGGCAGTTGGGAGGGACCAGGACTACAGGGGAAGGCAGTTGGGGGGGACCAGGTCTGCAGAGGAGGGCAATTGGGAGGGACCAGGCCTGCAGATGGGGTCAATAAAGCCTGCAGGGGAGGGCAGTTGGGGTCAACAAGGCCTGCAGGGAAGGGCAGTTGGGGTTGACTAGGCCTGCAGGGGAGGATAGTTAGGGACAATTGGGCTGGCAGTTGAGCAGTTAGGTGTCTATCAGGCTGACAGGCAGAAGTAGTTAGGGGCAATCAGCCAGGCAGGCAAGCGGTTGGGAGCCAGCAGTCCTGGATTGGAGAGGTTGCAGGCTGGGTTGAGGGATACCCACCCCTGAGCACAAATTTTGTGCACCAGACCTCTAGTCTGGGAAATAATAGAAAATAGATATTGGCCTCTTCCCATAGTTCCTGGCAGAGAGTTCCTAAAATACTTGGTAATTTCCTACATGGTAAGAACACTAGGAGCATCTCTTGTTCTAATATTGGTCTTTGACCTCTGCTCCTGATTTAGCTCCTGAAACCCTTATAATTTCCTGGGTGACAGGAGTGTCTTTTGTTTTAATGAGGTTATTCTGGGTGGGCTCTTGGATGAAGGCTAGTCACTGAAAAAAAACAAGTGATGATTGGGAGCTTGGGATTTTCAGCCCTATCCTTCATTCTCCTGAAAAGGGAGAAAATCTGAAAATGAAGTGTATGGTCAATCATGCCTACACAATGAAGCCTTCATAAAATCCCAAAAGTACAGCGTTCTGAGAGCTTCCAGGTTGGTGAACACATGGAGGTGCTGGGTGAGCGGTACACCTGGACAGGGCGTGAAAGTGCCTTCCGCTTCCCTTACACCTTGCCCTATGCATCTCTTTCTTCTGGTTGTTTATCTGTATCCTTTATGATAACCTCTGGAAAACTGGTAAATGTGTTTCCATGAGTTTGGTGAGCCACTGCCGCAAATTCATTGAACCCAAGGAGGGCATTGTTGGAACTCTCAATCTATAGCCGGTTGATCGAAGGAAGCACAGGTGATTATAACATGGGCTTGCAATTTGTGTCTGAAGTGTGCGTGTTAGGGGGAGAGGGAGGTGGAATTTGGGGAGTCTTGACTGAGCCCTTAACCTGTGGAATCTGATGCTTTCTCCGGGAACACACTGTCAGAATTTAGTTGAATTCTTGGACACTTCAGTCTTATTAGGAAAACTGCTGATGTGGAGAATTGCTGGTTGGGGTGAGGAAAACCTCCATGCGTTTGGTGACCAACAAGAAGTGGTTTGTATGAATAGCAAAGAAGACTCCCAGGAAAGAAAGACACAGCAGGGAAAAGCTATGTATTTCCCACCCAGAAGATGGAAGGCTGAGGTTTTTCCCTGGGACCATCTGTGTACCATTTTCATTAATTCACCTACTAGGGCAAGATGCGGTGTAGGCTCATTTAGTTTTTAGTCTTTTTTAATTCAGAAAATTTCCACAGCTTTTATTTTGTCTACTAAGAAATGGATATTTTTTTAAAAAATACGGTCCACTTTTTAAAAACTAAAACTGATATCATTTGGGTTTTGCCTGATGTTTCATCACAGTTAGACTTACGTTTTGTACTTCTGGCTGGAATAATGCATAAATGATATTGTGTTGTGCCAGGGACACCTTTGATCTTTTCATTATTTCTTTATGTCTGTTCTCCCTTATGGATACTAGTCACCAAGAGGGCAGTGACAAGTATCATTCTATTTGCAATGTTAGCTTCAGAACTGACTGCAGGGCCCGGCATATTATAGGTGCTAAATGAATATTGGATGACTGACGGAAGTGACACAGTGGATTTTCACATAACTTTTTGTTGCAAGATCATCTTGTTGCTACTAAATTAAAATGGGTCAAGCAGGGGATCCCAGACTCCTTATATTGAGCAAAAAGTAGAGCTAAGCTGTGTTGACCTCCATTCTAGGTTTAGTCCCTTCCTTTTATTGTTGTGAGATGCACAATCCTCACTGAGCAGTGAGCATGCCCTATTCTGAGTGGCCTCAGTGTAGCAGAATGCATATTTCTCTTCATTTTGCCAACAATGGTGAAGGCATTTATTTTCCCTCAGACAGCAATAAATGCATATTAAACCGACTATAATTGTCTGCTAAATATATTTCATCAACAAGCAAACCAGAGCTAGATTTTTTCAAGCCTTTAAAATACTTGGGATACTAAAAATATCCTGTCAACCTTGAGCACAAAGCTGTCAAGCCAGAAACACTAAGCATTTCTGAAAAGAGTTTGGAGGAAGTTGGGGAAGAAACATTGAAATCCGTTGTGAATCTCATTTTTTAAAAATGAGGAGGCAGCCATAACATTGATGTGTACTTATCCCAAATGAAGGGAATAAATGGGTTTCACTCACATCGCGGGAGGCACAGCTCAGTGAGATGCTGCACATTATGGAATTTTCTCCTTTTGGTTTTCAGGAGTGTTCTCTGTGGTTGGTTTGTCAAACAGGTATATGTCATTAGGAGGAGATTAAAGCTAAATTAAAAAAAATAGGAATATGTCTATATGTTTAGATACTTCAAAGAAATGTTCCTAAATAGGAAAATGTCTGTAATGTTTTGCAGAGTTTGACAATTTTTAAACACCCCTATTTGAAAAGTAGGTAGAGTAATGAACTGTTAGTTGGAACTAAAACAGAAAGAAAAGAAAAAAAGGAGGCAGGAATGATCCTCACTGAAGAGTGTTTACTGCAGGGGAGTCCACTGGCATTCAGTTTTCTCATTTAATTATCTCTTGTGTGATTCAACCATTGTTTATGAGCTTCTTGTCCTTATAGAGCTCTGGGCTCTGCTTGCCAATGTTATGGCATGTGACGAGGCAGGGGTGTGCGTGTGATAATGCATCGGTCCACACTGCTGGCATGTTTTCTATCTGAACTCATCAGCTGCCAGAAGAACACAGAGCTTGCTCTTTAAAGATGAAACACTCACTGGAGTTCCAACATTGTGTGGGATTTGGCAGGCATCACATGCTCCTGCATTATTTAGGTAGAATACAGTCCCCCAAATGGGCACAGTACATGTTCAGTAAAAGTCATTTGCATGGGATGTACACTGGATTCTGTCTGGTAATATCCCTGCTGCTTGCAATGAGGAAATGAATTCGTAGCAATACGTAGGCTGACTTTAATTAACGGACAAGTTGACATAAAAGCAACAGAAGCATTTTCACGTTTGTACTTGCAATCCAAACTTCCTTCCAATCTCTATTTGCAGTGTGGGTGAAACACCCCATGCTTTCTGCTGAGTTAGAATTTTGGAATGAAATGCAAAAGCAGTAGGAATGTCCTACGAGTTTCTGGGTAGAAAAAAAAAAAGGTGGTGGTGGAGGGGGGGGAACAATAATTAATTGTGAAAAACACTAAAACCATTTGGTTGATGAATGTTGCCAGCAGTCTCACAGATGTTTTTAAAAGACAAAACAAACAAGTAGCATTGATTCAGAATGTAATATGGAAGTAAATGGTCTTTAATGAAGTTAAACAGTGATTTGTTATCATTAGTAGCTGAATGTGGCTTCATTTCAAGCTAAGTAAAAACTCATCCCTTAATAAATACTTTTTTTTTCTGAAAAATTATTGCTTCAGTTAGAAGGAACTGGTACTTAATAGCTTTTAATTAAAATGCCATGTCTAATGAGATTTTTTCCCCCTTTTCCGTGGGAAAAATAGATGCCTAACACTGAAAAATCTCTAATGGACCAGGTCTCCAGGATGCCAGTAAACAAATTGTTTAATAGAAATGACTAAGTACATTGTGGTGAGCCGCTGAATCTGCCAACTTAGAACAGTTCACTAAATTGTATTCTCAAATGAAATTGGCATAATGCAATTGATATAGCTATGATTGAGAAAATTGATGAGTTCTTATTCATATTTTAAAAGGACTGTGAAAAACAGAATATGCACTTCAGTGTCACAGCAATGAGTCCCAGCCATCATTGATTGGTAGATTAGCTTCCTAAGAAACACACTACATAGAGTCTGTAAATTTCACCCTTTCTAAAGAAATAGTAAAGGCTTCAGTAGCACTAGGAAAATTGACAAATTTACCTTGCCCTTACCTCTCACTATTCACAACAGTAAAGTAAGGATATAATAGAGCTTTAAAACAATCCTATTTGCCATTGACACACCTGGTATCTACAACCTTCAGGTCTTCCCCAGTCACTGATAAAAACATGTGTCTCAAGGATATGTCAGTGATTTCAAGTTTAACTTTTCTTCTGTCAGAGTTTCTATTCAGTCAATTGGCTGTTAAATAATTTAAAGAAACCACAAACAGCCTTATATTTTAGAAGACTCTTTAAATTATCTCTGCATTAATAATATAATTTAAAGTTTAGGCATCCACCTGTGATATTTCCACCTCCCCCTTAACTCTAGGAAACTACTTCAAAAGAATAACTAGTTATAATAAAAATTATTAATAATAATGGTAATATCATTATTTTAAATTATTTAAATATTATTGTAAATATTTTCATAATAAACTATCAATTGGGTCTGTTTTATTGATTCTTTCCTTCAAAATGGATGATTCCACATGATTTGTTTTATAAAATATAATATGATATATAAAATATAAATTTTTGTTATGTATCAGCTCCCTTAAATACCTTTTGAACAAGATAGGGTAGAAATACATGAATGAGGAGGTAAGTAAATAAATAGTGCATAATCTTTTTTTTTCAGAAATCAATTCATGTCTTTTTAATTACTTTTAATGATACATTTTAAATGTGGACTATAACAAATTCCTTTATATCCAGTATTAGCAAATATTAACCTTTACATATAATTACATATCATGTGGAATCTTAGGTATTTTCCACTTCTCTTCAATCTAGTATCCTTTCCCCTTCAGGTAACCACTATTACTTTCCCTTTCAGATAATCACTATTATTAAGCAGGTAATGCCTTTCCCTGCCGCCCCCCCCCCCCCCAATGCCTTCACACCCCTGGTGTCTGTGTCTCTGGTTAGGCTTATATGCATGCATACAAGTCCTTTAGTTGATCTCTCCCCCTTTCCCCCACCCTCCCTTACCTTCCCTCTGAGGTTTGAGCAGCTGATCGATGCTTCTCTGTCTCTGGATCTATTTTTGTTTATTGGTTTACGGGATCTAGTTTTTTATTCAATTGTCATATAACAACGGGCTTTCATAGATTGAGGCTGTTGAAATAGGAGGCATCAAGAACTCTCCTTTGGTTGTAGCTGAAGCTGAAGGTTCATGTCTGTAATAATAAAAGGTCAGGCATCATGACCAGAATGACCCATCAACTAGTTGCTATGAGGTGCATTGACCACCTCTCGGTCCTTCCCCCATCCTGCAAGCTCTCATCACTGGATGGCCAATGGGGAACCATGGGAACTGGGTTGGGTGGCAATGGAGCGGGCCTGGAGACTGGAATTGCGAGGCAGCAGCAGCATCGCCGAGGGTCGTGGGGCAGCAGTGAGCAGCTTTGCACAGTGTCCCAGGGTGGCAGCGAGCAGTGTTGTGGAGCAGCGGACATGGCTCTGATTGCAGGCTAGGCCTAGGGACCCTACACGTGCATGATTTCATGCACTGGGCCTCTAGGAGGATAATAAATGGAGTTTACCTTAACTTTGAAAGTGGGAATGTATTGTAGAGGATGTAGGGTGGCAAGGAGGAACTTTGGAGGCTATATCAAGGTATTTAGGCATAACACCATATATTTGAATAAGGAAGTAATAAAATGAATGCAGTATTTTAAGGTCCACTCCAGAAGATATTTGACATACATTGAGCACTGACTATATCCCTAATAGTTTTTATAAGCTATTTAATTTAACAATGATATAAGAAACTATTAGTCCCATGTTATAGATGAGGATATTTGACTTTGGACTGATGAACAACTACCCAATATCACACACCTAGCCAGTGGAAGAGTTGGGATTTCACCCCAATTTTCTTAATTCCAAAGAACTTAATCTTTCACCAAGCAAGGCATGTATCTAGGAATGAGTTAGTTAATTAAACCAGAGTACATTCAGTGGAAATGGCAAAGCAATGACAAAAGTAAGACATATTGGGAAGTTAGATTCAAAAAGGGAAGGTGAGACAGAAAGAAAAAAAAAAAACTACAAGGTTTCTTTCCTAGATTTTTGGAAGAATCTCATTACTAGGAAAATTCTGAGTAGCAGTTAGATTGAGGGGAAAGATCATTCCTCAACTCTCTTCCAGTCTTCAAACTCTGCCTCTCTTGGTGTAAGTTTGGATTTACATAGTCTGATTTTAGTATAATGACATGCTCAGTTTGAAGTGGCAAGCCCTCACCATTATACACTAGAAAGAAAATTGGGAGAGAAGTTAATTCATTGTATTTGGTATTGCAAGCTGGTGGATTGGGGGAAGACTAAGGCTAGATCAAGGATTCAGCTAATAGGCATTCCAGTGAAGACCATCAATGGTACCAGGCATCCTTAAAAATAGCAGCACTCCAATGAAGAAATTGGGTAGACACAGACTTTTTTTTTTTTAAGAAAAATATATTTTATTGGTCTTTTACAGAGAGGAAGGGAGAGGGATAGAGAGTTAGAAACATTGATGAGAGAGAACCATCAATTAGCTGCCTCCTGCACACCTCCTACTGGGGATGTGCCTACAACCAAGGTACATGCCCTTGACCAGAATTGAACCTGGGACCTTTTGGTCCACAGGCCGACGCTCTATCCACTGAGCCAAACCGGTTAGGGCTAGACACAGACTTTTATCTTGTGACACTTCAGGTCATTCAGTCCAGCTTATCTATAATTGTCACTTCTGCCTCCCCTTTCCTAACCTCGGTGCCCTGTGTACTGGTATTTACACAGCTCTCTATTCTAGCATCTTATCGGAACATGCCTCTCCTCCATGGGTCCTTAAGCTATAACATCCCCTTCTTTCACCAACATTTTTGTAGACAGAGCCCTCCTTTGATCTAGCCATCGTGATGGAAATAAATTGTGCTCATCGTTACTGTTACTTTTATGTTCCTGGGATATTTGAATTTTAACTGACCATAAAAGTAATGAACCTTTCAAGCTATAGCTCTAGTCCAATGAAGTAAGCACACTCTCATGGAATGCTCTGTTTCCTGGTGTTCCCCAGAAGGGTCTGAACCCGGTTTTCAACCAACCTATCCCTCAAGAGAAAATGTTGCCTATGATTTTAGTTCAGCCAAGGGAGCAACACAGTATAGCCACAATCAGAGAGTGGCTACTTTTAAGATTACTTTCTAACATAGCTCCACAGTCTTCATCCATTTTCCTAATTCTAAGACAAACAGAGAAATCTGAGACAAGATTCAAGTGGAACTGTATAAGGGGAATGTAGAAAATAACTATTGACTTAACTTAAATTTACAACTCATGAGCAAGTAGCTTAGAAGCTATAAGGAATCTTTGCCCTGCAAAAGTGAGGCAAGAGAAGAAAAAAATTGAAATCAATAGCAATTCTTAAAGCACTGAGCTAAAACAGATCTCCCTCGTTGCTCACTCTGAGGATGCCCACTCCGCTGGACTATGTGCTCTGGACAAGTGCTGCTTCGAAGGTAGATAACCTATGGCAGAGGGAACCATGTGACTTACTTCGTCCTTTCAGGTAATCTTAAAATGTTTAGAACTGATACGAGTTGCAAAACGTAGGTAAATGCAGATATTACTTTAAGACACAAATTATTTTGTACATTGTTCTACTTTTTCTGATGACTCACTCAAAATGGATTTTCACTGGATTCCAGTTGCAACTAGTACCCTAGACAATTTGCTCTCTGTTTTCAGGAAAAAATCTTCCATTAGTGAAAGCAAATTGAAATACATAACTTTTTTATTCTCTTTGCTTCAGGTCCTTTATAAAACAAACATGTTCACATTTATCTCCACATGGTTAATGCTTAGTCTCTTAGTTTGTGGTGGGGAGGGAGGGAGAGAGAGAGAGAGAGAGAGAGAGAGAGAGAGAGAGAGAGAGAGGAAAGTGGGGGAGAAAAGTGTGTGTGTGTGTGTGTGTGTGTGTGTGTGTGTGTGTGTGTGTGTAGAATTAGACCTTTTCATAAGGGAAAAAATGCCCTTGGAAAAAATGTAGAAACAATATTCTACTGAAATTAGTATTAATGAGGCTCATTATTTATTACTGTATTTGAATGACTAGGCTTCCTTAAGAATTGATTACACCAAAATACCCATGTGAATTAAATTTAGAAACTTCTAAGTTAAGAACATTCTGTTAGAAACATACATAAAGACAATAGGACACGGAACAATCCCCACTCGCCAGATAATTAGGCTTTAAGTAAAAATCGTAAGTTGTGCATTAAAAACCAAGAGGATGAGAAGTGTGGTATGTGGGAAGCCCAGCACTTTGGGGCAGCTTCCTTTTATGCATAGAAACATGACATTACTTGTCTGAACATGTTCCTAGGAAAAACTCTAACACTAACTCACACCATAAGAAAATGGTTGCCTCTGTACGGCTTTCTCTTTATTAAGTCTATTTGCATTATAACTAGAGTTCAGTCATAAGCCATGTGGCAAGCCTTCCACAGAGGCATTTTCAAACATCAGCCACCAGATGGAAAAGATTATTTCAGGTAAGTGGCAAGGGGACTGGGGATGTCACATCTTTGCAAAAAGATTCCTCTGCCCCTCAGTGTGGCAGAGTAAAGAAGCTTCCAGATTGGGATGATGATGATGATGATGATGATGGAATGTGTAGTTAGATGACTCAGGGACACAATCTGTCCCTTCCTCCCAATGTCCTGGCACTGAATAACTGCTCCCCGCCCCTCCACACACACACACACACAAAGCCCTTATGCAATCCTGGGGACAGAAATAAAATTAAAACTTCCCTCCTGTTTGTTTGCAAGGGGCCTTGAAATACAAGAGAAGTTGAGTTGAATTATAAGTAAAAAAGACAATTTTTCTTGCATATTATAATCTTCAGTCTGAGATTCACATTCTTTTTATAAGATGCATTGCCATCATGCAAATAGCTTATGTTCTCATGTACTTCAATATTTAGAATAAATAAACATTTTTAGAAGAAATAAACATTTATCATTGCAGGAATTTGAAGATAAGGAAACATATTTAACACATTCCTTACCAATAATTTTCAGCATGAAAATTTTCATGCTGAAAGATGTCTTTCAGAAAGCACATCTTGCCATTTGACTGTTACTTGGCAGAGAAAAGGCTCAGTAAAATGCATACACTTGATTTTAGTAGAAGAAAGCTCTGGTTTGGGGCACACTCAAATGTGTACCTTTTGATCTATTGATGGTATAAATACATACAGGGCACTTGGGAGCTAATTAACCTAAAATCTTGTTATGCTTTTCATCAGCAGATGGGCCTTTAGTTTAACTTCAGTGAAGAAAAAAATATGGTGATATCTCAATTATCAAATCACCTAAGAAGTAAATTGCTTTGAGTATACACCTATCCCTTGTTTAATGAATTTTACCCTTTTCTGAAAAAAATCTGCCACTAAGTAAAAAGCTGTTCAGTGGAAAAATTTCTTAATTACAATGGGAAAATTTATGAGGGGTTCCATCTCAAAACACAAATAGAAACCAACATCTTTGAACAATGAAACCAAGTTTACATAGGTAGGAAATAATCACTTAAATGCAAATAACTATACCTTGAATCTTAAATGCAATGCAGTAATTCACTGAAGAAATGAGACTTCCAAGTGGTTGGTGGTGAGAAGAGGTGGGAAGGAACATCCTTTGAAAGGATTTCAATCTGTTTGGGGACTGGCTGATGCTTACCCTGTATGAAATGTGCACTTAAACATATTAGTAAGCACAAAAACACCTTCTGTCTGAAATATCACTGAGTGTGTTTATTTAATGTGTTTTTGGGTGAAAAAGTCATTGTACAAAAAAAAAAAAAGAATGAAAAAGTGAGTTATAAAAAATTAGCTAGGGGGCTTTTGAGAGAGTTTTCTTTATTCTCCTGGGAGAGCTTTTGGAGTAATCTCTCTTCTTCTGGGAATTATTGATTATGGCCATGAGGCCTAGTGCCACAATAGGCATCACAGATACTACTGTGAAGATGAAGCTCACCTAGGAAGACAAGACAAAAGCTCATGCAAGAATGAAGAACCATTGGATTGAGGCAACTTTATGTCACATTAACATAGAGCCAAAGGCATTCAAGTTCACACATGCAAGATTCTAGACAAGGACACTGGTAGAGGGATCATACTGGGAGGAAATTGAGGGACAAAAAGTCCCATAGAAACATCGGTCCTAGCAAGAGAAGGTGCTCATTGCACTGTACTCGATATATCCAGATTGCACGGGTAGGCAAAGGTAGGAAGAGGAATACTGGGAGACAGACACAGGTGAAGATTTGTCCTCCAAATGGTCATGGCTGTTTTTTGTGTGGTTTACCTACTAAGGAGGGCTGATTAATACCCTGGGTTAGAGGTTTTACTATCACTGCTTTGATTCTTTCTAAAGAAAAAAAATTGATACATTATAGAAGGATTATAAACAAAAGAGTTAAGAACTGAAAGTTAATCTGTCAAATTATTGAGGTGTTAGGACTTTGGATAAACCAATAAGAATGTGATAGTTTCGACTAGGGTTTTGTCATCAGTCCATAAATTAGAAAAGTGGTGAGTGGTGAGATCAGAGATACCAAGAAATCACTGTCTCCATCTTTCCTAGCTGAGTCTATCATTTTACATGAAATTGGCACCAATTTCAGTTCATAAAGAATGAGTATCTCTGTTGAAATGCAGAGTAAACCCATAAGTTCTCCAACTGACCATGAGGTCACCTAAGGACCCATTGCAAATTTAAAGAGCCACTGCAGGATATTGTAAAATTCAGGGAAAGCAAGTGACATCTGTTGGACATCGTGGGGACTATTAGCTTAAGGTAGTTAATACTTTTAACATTGATTGCTTTGTTTTTTTCGACGAGAGTGATGCAGTCCAATCTGATCACACAATTGGAGAGGGTTGTGTAGTGTCCATAGATGTTAAGTTTTTAAAACAGAAATGCCAGTTAAGATGCTTGGACCTATGTATCTAATAAATGGGACTATAAAGTATTTTGCTTTTTTTTGGCCCAAGGATACTATGAAACAATTACCGAGACAAGTAAGGATGCCATAAACCAAGATAATATAGGACCTCCTGCATTCAGCTATTATCACTTATTTGTTAACCATTTAACAATATGTTAACCACTTAGATCCAATGAAAATGACACAGGTTTTCATGAGGTACAGGGAAGCAGAACAACTTTTTGGCAATAGGTATAGGTTTCTAGAAGGCTTCCTGAAGAGTTCTGAAAACTTCAGATTCTGAAAGAGAAGAGAGGGGCAAACAGTGGAAGGAGGTTAGTCAACGAAGAGGTCATGACTTGAGTAATTTCGTCTAGGGCCATGCTTGTTACTATGCAGATGGATGCTGGGTTTGATGTGACCTGGAATCACGTTTCTGAAGCATGGACTGTTTTTAAACACACAGTGAGGCAAATGACTGTTCTGTTTATTCTACTCTTTTTTTTGGCATTACTTTCCCCAAAGCCTCAAAATTGGACATATGCCTTTAATAGAAAGCATTTTACACCTGTATGAAAGTTATTTTTCCTTATAAGAGGAAGTCCAAGCCAACAAAATAATACCACCAAAAGCAAAGTATATCGTTGATATTCATCTACTAGTAATTAACCATGAAGTATCTCCTTTTCTCCATGTCTGTGATATCAGAGGACCATGATGGTCATATGCTTTAAATATCTCAATTGGCAAGGCTCTGTCTGGGTTATGTGTAAGGATATAGCTCCGCCTTTCTTAGCGTCATAATATAAATGACTACTACTTTCCTGTACCAACTTTTTGGATGTAAACATTCCCTGTGTCCAGGTTAAAAATTAGAGTAATTTCCAGCCATGGCTTTGCTTAAATTCTATTTCACCCGGAATTATTGTATACTACTTTAATGGTAACCAATAGAAAAACACTTGGGATTTCTTATCAACTTATCCAGACATTGACAGAAAGCAGTCATAAACATGAAAAATTTTTTTTCCTGGATTGATTGAAGAAATTCTAATGTGTCAAATACTTTCCTTCAGAGTATTCTCTTTTAAGTTACATCATTATTACTGGTTCATCTGCACTTTTTCTCTCCACATCTGTCAAACAACTGAAGTGATTTTGTGCGACTGTTTCCCTCCATGTTAAATACAGGCTTTAAAAAAATCATTGCAATTGAGCATGTCATTTATCCTTCTGCCCATTTTTCTTATATTAAAAGGTCTCCTGCTGGAATTTAATTTCAAGTTAAATCTTTACCCCACCCTCAGGCTGTGAGACTGAATTAAATAAATCCCACTAAAAGTAATAAACCGCTCTTAGCTGTGGCCGTGTGATATTGGTTGTCAGCCTGTCAGAGCACATCTGAGTGTTCAGTTCCCTGGCTCTGCAGTGGGGAAAGAATCAGAGCACCAAGAAGCCCAGGACGGCAGAGCTGCGGCAGTCTTCCAGTCTCATCTCAGCAGCAGTGCTTCTGCGTGCAAGGAAATACCTTTGAAGACGGTTTTCCTGATGACACTCTTTTAAAATTCATATTGATGGTAGAGCATAAAGGCTCTGCTATGGTTATTATACTAGCACTTTATTTAGTAATGTTGCGAGCCTGTGAGATCTATTTAGTGCAAAAGTAGAATTCATTTGAGGGAGGAGGGACAAAACAGGAGTATCATACTGATGGGGGCTGATGAATTTTAGATGTAAAGTGTTAGTTGGGACTGGTGTCTAGGGATAGGGTTGAAGGGTGACGTCTTGAGAGAGGGAAAGAAAAATAATATATGTCATTAATTTCTTCTTATGAAAATTTGTGAATGAGGTCAATCCACAGAACACAGGCAGCTGCTCGGACTTCCAAAGAAAATGCTCTAAAAAGGAGGAAATGGCACCCCCCTCAATGGGCTCGCTGTAATACCCTGTCTGTGATGTAGGGGCACTGGGAACCCTCCCAGTACCAGGCTAGATTTATGGGTGTGACTAATAAAATGTGACAGCTGGCTTCAAATCTGTTGGCTTGTCATTCAGTGGACCAATTTACAAAATACTTGTTTACCCTTCAAACACTGAGGTTATCCAAAAAAAAAAGTTTTTATATATTTTTTCAACATTAATTCTCCATATTAAATTCTAAAGAGTTCAAGTTTTATAAAGAGCTAAAAATCAATACTGTCAGTGATTTGGTATTTTTAAAGAACAGGACAACAGCTCAGCAGATTAACTTCCTCCTCCCCATGGGTAAGCACAATATTGCCTTCTGTAGAAATATAGCTGTAGGAATTCCCGGGGGTAGGGAGATTGAACACAGACAACTCTCTGAACAGGATTTCAATAGAGGATTCTCGGGTATAGAAGGTGATAGACATCTCCCAATAATTATTATAGTTGCAATTCTCATCTTTCTGCAGATGTGGCGTTTTTATCCAAACACTGGGTACATGGTTAACATTAATGTCCTGTAATTCTTCAAGCCCCTCCTCCTAACCTTTTAAAAACTATTTTTAATTCCCACTTGGGAAATGGAAATTGTTTCAGGGAAAGCATGTCCTAGGAAATCATTTTACTTCCTTATTTTGAAGTAAATATTGGCAGTCTGAAATTATGATATCTGATTTATTATACCTAAAAACATAATACAAGGTCATTTCCTTTTCTATCCTTATGGAGAGACTAGAGGCCCAGTGCACAAAATTTGTGCATGGGAGGGCCCTCAGCCTGGTCTGCACCCTCTTGCAATCGGGACTGCTGGCTCCTAGCCACTCACCTGCCTGCCCACCTGGTCACCCCTAACTATTCTTCCCTGCCTACTTACCTGGTTGCCTCTAACTGTTCTCCCCTTTCTGCCTACCTGGTCACACCTATTGACTCTCCCCTGCTGGCCTGGTCACCCTAACTGTTTCCCTCTGCCAGCCTGATTGCCCCTAACCACTTCTGCCCCAGCCCCTGCCACCATGGCTTTGTCCGGAAGGATGCCGGTCTAATTAGCATATTACCCTTTTATTAGTATAAATTCTTTTCAAAATACAAGTGTGAGGAGAAAAATTTTCAGGTTTTTATAGAAAAAAAAAACATACAATGCATCATATTGATATCTATTACAGATTTGGGCTTTTCAAATGGTGGAAAAATATTTTCACTTTGGCAATGAGGTTATTTGGTAGTAATAATTTTAATTAGAGCCGATGGGTTTTGTACTTGAAGACTGGGCCTTAATTTTAAATCATTAGATTACATGTTTATTAGAATTCCTTTTTTTTAAATTATAAACTTGCACTAATATATTTTTCCTTGAAATTTATTTGCTTATTTAGCAAGTTATCATGAAACAAGGATGGACTTTGGAACAGAGAGATCTGGTTTGAAGTCCAGCCATTTTGCATACCAACTATTTAACCTCAGACTAACTTGACCATTATGAGCCTCGGTTTACCTATCTGCACAGTGGGATCGTACAGCTTTCCTTAGGGGGTTGCTACGAGGATGAAAAAAAAAAGTAACACATGAAGCAAGGGCTTTGAATGTATCAGATGCTCCCTTCTGACCTTGAATCTACAATAAGACTTTTTGCCTGCAATAATCCAAATGAGAATCTTGTAGTAAATGTCTTCCAAAAAAATTAATGTGCAGAGAACTTTTCAAAGTCTGGACATATAACTGATGATTGGAATAAAAGGAGAGATATAAAAAATATCAAGGGTTTTCTTGTTGAAGAGTGAATTTGAGGTCATGAAACTATTTCTGTCTTGACGAATTTTCACAAGATCAGTCAGATTCACAGTTAGAGAGTGAACACACCATTTGCAATTTCATTCATTTATTTACTCAACAATGATGTACCACTAGCCCATTATGTGCCAGCCTCTCTGCAAGGGCTGAGGTCTCACAGTGAGCACAATTACAGCCAGGTTGCTAACGGAACAGTGGGGAAGGCAGAAAATGAACTTGAATACGGTAGTGGTGATAACATATGGAAGCGTGAGGGGGCTTGGGAACAATCAACAAATAACAACTGGTTTTAATACACAGTTCCATTTGTAAATGCCTGCTTCTACCCCGCTCCATATCTGTAATCACATTCTATCTTTTTACCTGGTTCTCAACTTGCTTCATATTCAAGTATTCCCATTTGGGGGATAAATGAAAAAAGTTAACACTTTCTAATAGTGTTGTGAGCTATTTGCTGATTTTACGATGATAGATTTAAACCGAGCACTGTACAGGTAAGGCCCTGTGGTAGCTGTGTAGTTCAGTTGTCCAGGGACAAGTGAAATGGGTAGAGTGCTATGCTGTAAGTAACACAGACCATCTTCTCGGCCGGTGTCAACTTCTTTTGACACTTACATATTGCTCATTATTTGGAGCTGTTTTTTTCCCTGTGAACGTCGATATTTCCCGAGTATTTATTTTAATATAAAGTAAATTCATACTGAAAAATATTGGTTAACAGCACGAGGGACCTCCTACTAAAGAAATAGGCTCTTATAATAAGAGCCAAAATAATGATGATGATGACGACAAAACTTATAAACATTTAGTATTTGTTGAGCATTTCTTATGCATTGGTCATTGTCCTAGAAGCTTGTATTGGTGTGTTGGTAGTAGTTATCAGGCACATTATCAAAAGATGACAGGTCTTGGTCCCAGGCTTTACCTTTGTGACAGGATAGACAAATCTTGCCTGATATCATCAAAATTAGAAGAGTACTACTTTTGGAACCTAGAGGATAATGTAACTTTCTGGGCAAGAATTTTTATAACAGAGAAAAGTAATGATTGCATGGTCGACTCCTCTGAGCCTTTGGGAAACAGTGAATGACTTTATTTCGTAAGTAAACTTAAAAACACCCCTTTTCTCATTTATTTTGCTATTCATTTAGTTCAGTATGGCCAAATGGGACATGCCTGGCAATTTTTTAACTGTTCCCATATAAATCTCCTTGGTTTTACTTATTTTTTGGGGAACATAATTGTGATTGAGCATTTTGAAAACTACCTGCCACTTTTCAGAGACCCAGGCACACAATACATTTAAAGGCTAATGTATTGTTAGTTCATAAACTAAATGAAATCTTCCTCTTGGGTGATAGCCATGAGTTATGCCTCTTTGTACATTTCCCAGTGTCTAGTGTAGTGCCATGCACATTGTGGATGCCTAACAGACACATTCAGTGATTGCTTGGGATGTGATTAATATACACATTTAATTTCACTACAATTAAATGCTAAGGACACACTACGTGCCCACTGTCCTTTTCCATACATACTGATGTCTTCCAAAGATCAGAAAGTCTTTTCCCTTTAAAATAATTCTTTATCTTCATATCAAATTATGAGTTAGAATCCCAACAGCTCCGGGTACATATTTCAGTAATTTTAAATCAAATAATCGTGGAGTGTGAGACTGGAAGAAACTTTCTGCAGCATAGCACTGGGAGATTATAGACTCCAGTGCCTCCGAGGGCCAGGCAGGTAACATAAATACACCAATCTGACTGAGTTTAAGATCACAGGGAGAAGGAAAGCAAAGCTTGTGGCAAACTAGAGACTGCAGACTTTGTCAAATTCCAACCCAATTCTGACTGTAGGAAACAGGTCTGAGGGCTCTATTTGGTCCACTAGCTACCTATCTAAACACTGAGGTTAATCCTTTAATTTTTACAATTAGTGCATTTAATCCTTAAGACTTTTTCAGGAGGCTGAAATGTCAAACTCACTTTACACAAATAAATCTGGATATTGTATGGCAGTTGACAGAACTTAGTCCTAAAACATATGATGTGGGTTCTTTTCAATTTGGTTTAACATTTATACCCAAGGTGGTACGTGTGGTGGAAGCACAGAGGGTGAGGTCCGGAGGGCCCGGTACTGTTTGCGTTGCTGAGGGAACGCAGTGAGGCAGTCTGGGATGGAAGTGAAAGCACATCAATCCTGGGCCACACCACCTGTGTTGTCAGGTATTTGTTCTTCATTGTTAGTGTAATATATTTTCAGGGTTTTTTTGGTTTGTTTGTTTTTAAGTATCTCATTTGGTTGTCTGACTGTGAACTGCTAGCAGTGTTAAACTTGGTGTAAATAAATGTTCAGAGTCAGAAATATAGTTCAGGATCAAAAAGAGCATAGGTAAGGCTTTCATGAGCCTAATGCCCTAAACTGACTTTAGGTTGAAGCGTATGGCTGGTGAATTATTATGGAAGTAAATATGTAGGGGCAGGGGATAGAGCCTTAAAATGACTATTTCCACTTATGCTTTTGGAAAAAAAGAAGACAAAAATACTCCGGCAAATTTCTTGATGTGCCACTCACTGGGTTTGAAGCCAGATAAACAAAGACCTGCCTTCTGGGATCTGTGCCACCTTGAACAATTCGCTGAGCTCATTGAGCTTCCCTTTCTTTGATAGCATACTCCGTTTATTTACCATAAAGTTAGTTTTAGGATGAAATAAGAAATTTCTTGTAAACGCCAAGCACAAAATCTGTTCACATTCGATGATCAGAAAATGTCTTTCCTACCTCGTGTGCCCTACACCCATCCTCTTCTCCTTTCTCCCTGGATCTCGGCCTGTAACTCCTTTAAACCAGTTGGCAATAAATTGGTCTGCATTCTATCCTTTCACTCCAGCTGAGATCATCAACAGTGTTGTGGGCTTTGTCTGTAATACATTGTTAGATGAATCCTTTTATATAAAAAAAATGAATGTAAACATTTCCTTTAAGGAGTTTCCTGGGAGATTTTCACCCTCTGGCTAAATAACAATTTGTATTCTTCAGTGCACATTGTTATTATTATTATTATTTTGGTTAATGCATCTTTTTTCTTTGTACCTTTCTTTCAAGAAAAATAAGATGTTACAGAAGGCCTCCAAATGTTATGGGGTCTTTAAATGTTCACTGTGGGAAATCTGGGTCTCTAAATTTAGCGCCGGCGATTCGACAGGGTAAGGAGCTGCTCTGTTATTATTTGTCCATGTTATCAGGATGGCTACAACCTGGAGTCCCAACTGGATTCTCTGAAAAAGAAGCCCAACCAGTGTTCTGTTTCAAGACATCATAACTTTTTAGGATTTTTGAAGAGATGGAATGAATTTGGTCCATGTTTCTGAGCCGTTTCATCGCTCACACACAGAAAGTTGAGGTGGGCAATGGGTGGGCCTGCTGAAAGTGGGTTAATGAATTTAAAGCTGCACTTTGAGTAGGCAATGTCTGTCGGGCGGATTCCCCTTTTAGAGTTACCGAGTAGGTTTTTCTGAAACATGGATTGATAGAGAGTGTTTTGTCAGCAAGCAAACAGAACCCAAGTGTGTTTACCCTACAAGGTGAAATCAGCATTTCGGCATTTGCTATGTACTTGGTATATTTCTCAGCACTCTGGTACTCTAGGTCATATGTTTAAATGCAAAAAAAGGTAACCATTAAGGACTCCTTTGGTGACTTTGCTTATCTTAATCGTATTCATGTCACTCATCTATCATTTTGGCTGCTATCATCTGTAGGCATCTCTATCTTTTTCATAACCCCTGGCCCCATATTGATCCATATTTGATTTTTGGCAGCCATTCAAATGAGTGTACAAATAACCTCTAAAATATTCTTTTTCCTTTGTGAGAGCTCATGGCTCTTAATTTTGTTTTATGGTTTTAGTGGTTCAAAACTACCATTCTCAAATGACACCTTGTATTATTCCTGAATCACTGAGTCACTTTATCTCACTTGTTCTGTTATTCGATTTCTACTGTTATTTGTATTTTGAACAGCTTCAGCCAGAGTATTTTGTTAGTTTCCCTACCACTTATCACAATTCTGGGTAATTTTAATATGGATATAAGGAACAGGCCTCTCAGCTCCTCACCTCCTCTGCACATGCTCTGGGTCCTTGTCATCACCAGCAATTATGGCATCACATCATTTCACTCTCAATCAAGTGAACTGGTAATTTGACAGAGTGAAGAGCTGCCTGTTATTATTTGTACACGTCATCAGAATGGTTATGGTCTGGAGCCCCAACTTCCAGAAGCCAAGTGTTCTGCTTCAAGACACTGCCACGTTCACCCTCACTCTATCACCACTGCTTATCTCTCTGGCTCACTCCCTTTAGTTGCCCACCTTCTAAAATTCTGCTACCCCACCCCCGTGGTACCACTACCTTTGCGCTATGTCTCATCTAAATCCATGTCCTCATTCAGCTTATATGCACTCCATGGACTATCCTATGCTCCCTCCTTTGCATAGGTTCTCAATCACCTTTCTCCTCTCTTTACCACCCTCCTAGCAAAAACCCAACCCTAGATAAACCCAGCTTTGGCTGCCTGATGCTCTGCCTATGCATCTGGACGTAACTGGGGAAAAGGACACATCCATGCAGATTGGCTTTACTTTAAATTCACAACTTCAAACCGTAACAGGACCTCCGCTAGCCAATCTCATGTCCCCCACCGACTCGCTGTTTCCTTTTACAGATGACCACTCATTTTTATTCTCTTCTCAAACTACCTGCATTTCCTCAACATCCTTGAACTTCAACAGGACATTACTGCCCACTAATAGTTTTTTAAAGGAGCTAAGATTCTTTTCTCAGAACATTCCAAAGTCATTAAATCTAGTCAAAGAGAGATTTTACTGATTTCTTCGATGTCTGTAAGTTCAGAAGGTATGCATACTTGTCATTACCAAGAAATTGGGTGCCTGAAATTTTCCTGGCTTTAGTATTGAAAGTCCTATGTCCTGAGGAATCTCTCAGTTCTAGGCAAACTGGAACAGTTTGTCATCTTACCAGCAAGCAACACATACTACTATATAAATGAAAAAACAATCGTTTCACCAGGCTACCTTCCCATCCTGCCACAGCATGATGCTTAAACCATTACATGCAAACATCTCATAAATGTAGACAGTTTTTTTCTTTTGTTAAAATAGAACCATTCTGTACACATTTCTCTACAACTAGCTTAATTTTTTTCTGATTAAAAAAAGAAAAAGTTTCCATTTCAGAGCATTGAGAAAACAAAACTAAATGTTATATTTCTGCACAATTGGGTTCAACCAGCTGAAACTGATAAATAACCATGAACTTTGAGTGATTTCAGGACACCAAACCCTTAGGGGTCCTAACTAAAGAATCTTTCCTAAGGAACAATGGTAACTGTTTAACCAAAAGTGTACAGTTCCACAGACTCATTTAGTCCTATCCAGAGCTCAATTTTCAATCCTGTTTGGTTAGGTTTCCTGTGTTAACCTGTGGAATATATTTTTTTCCTAATTTTCTCCATGCTCATAATGTGTCTATACGGTTTGTATAGTTGTGTCATAAAAGGTGGATTTTGTTTTTATTTGTTTAATAAAAACGGGATCATATTAAACATGTGCAAGGAAAACCTTGAAAAATGGCTCCCAATGATCACTCTTGGTATTAATGTCCTTGGCTCAGTTCTTGCCCTTGAATGTGGGCTGGAGCTATGCTTTGCTTCTAGTGAGTATGGCAAACAGGATGGTGTATCAATTCCAAGATTAGGTCCTATAAGACTAGTTTCTGTCTCACTGGCACTCTCTCCTGCTCACTCACTTTGAAGAAGCCAGGTGCCATGTTGTGAGCTGCCTTTTGAAGTTCAAGTGGCAAGGAACTGAGGGTGGTCTTGGGTAACAGTAGGGAATTGAGGTTCTTAGCCCAACAGCCTACAAGGGATCCTGGGAATAACTACTGAGTGTGCTTATAAGCAGATCCTGCCCCAGTTGAACCTTCAGACAACTGCAACCCGGCCAACACCTTGATTGCAACCTTGTGGTAGAGGACTTCTGCCTGGATTTCTAGACCCAGAGAACTCTGAGATGATGACTATTGTTGCTTTAAGCCATGAAGCATGGGAGTAATTAGTTATGCAGCAATAAATAATAGAACACATTTCTCTAAATATTATTTTTCTAACTTAACAATTTGTGATCAAAATCTGTTCAAAGCAATTGACATAGGTTTGGCTAATTGTCTGTGATGGTAGTATAATATTACTTGGCAGGGATTTGTAGGAATTTACTCAAATATTTCTCTATGAATACTCATTAATTTGCCACTATGCTCCCAGTGATAGAAATGTTTTAAATTAGGTAAATGTTTTGACAATATAACTCAAAGTTTATAATCTTATTTTCTACATTTCAGATGTACATTTAGAAATTGGAAACAAAACACATAAGAAAAAAATACTAAGGAAATCACTTTCTCACATTCTATAAGAAACTCTACATAAAATTATGATAAAACTAAGTTTAGAACAAAATACCATTAAGTCAGAATTATATTTTGTCTTTTTTTGCTTTGCATAAAGTATTTGACTTTATAACATGTAAAAATAAAAAGAATACTTTTTTTGTTTACTCTACTAACTGAATTCCATTCAAATTCTCTCCAGAAGTATAAAATCAATAAAATTATTTAATTTTACACAGAAGTGATGTTAAAAATTACCTAATATAATCACTCATCTTACATTTTAATTCTTACTAAGACTTCACCATTAAAATATATTTTAAATAGTAAATTTAATGCTACAAATAATACAAATATGTATATTCTGTTTAAAATGTAAATATCGTATCTAATAAAGAGGTAATATGCAAATTGACCATCACTACAACACACAAGATGGCCACCCCCATGTGGACACAAAATGGCCAGCAGGGGAGGGCAGTTGGGAGGGACCAGACCTGAAAAGCAGGGCAGTTGGGGGTGATCAGGCCTGCAGTGGAGGGCAGTTGGTGGGGACCAAGCCTCACTGTAGGGGAGGACAGTTAGGGGTGACTGGGTCAGCAGGGGAGGGCAGTTGGGGACGACTAGGCCAGCAGAGGAGGACATTTAGGGGCAAGCAGGCTGGCAGGGGAGCAGTTAGGCATTGATCAGGGTGGCAGGGGAGTGGATAGGGGGTGATCAGGCTGACAGGCAGACGCAGTTAGGGGCAATCAGACAAGCAGGCAGGCGGGCGAGCAGTTGGGAGCCAGCAGTCCTGGATTGTGAGAGGGATCCTAGATTGGAAAGGGTGCAGGCTGGGCTGAGAGACCCCTCACTCTGGTGCACAAATTTTGTGCACCGGGCCTCTAGTTATGGATAATACTGAAGTTCCCTATTCTTTCATCCCTCCTTGAAGCAACCACGTCTATTGATTTGTATGTTGATATGTGCTGTTGGGTATGTTTTGAACATTTTTGTGTGTATATAACATCTGAGGAAACTATAAATTACATCATATTGTACTTGCTATTCTATAAGTTGCTTTATCAAGTGACATTTGAAAATATAATTTTAATGTTGCTCTTATAGTACTTTTTGATTGATGAATAAACTTAAATAATGGGTAACTTGTTTCTTTCATATTTGTTATTTTCATCTTTATGTTGAGTTAATTTTTATTTTTTTGTACTGTTATTGTGTGGAATCAGTATTATTTTTACTTTCCAATAATGCAATTGCTTTCATATTAATGAAATGATGTTTGTAGCTAAGCTAGCAAACAAAATTCCTTCAATTAAAGTATCTCTAGGTACATTTCTCCCAAGGAAATGTTTTGAAACTATATGAAGCTGAAACTCTGCCTGCAAACATTTATACTGACAATCATTTTTCTAGCTTAAGTAAGGGCTAGATACTAGATGTCCCAATGCCTTTAAAACAAATGTTTTCAGTCTCAACAGCAAAAGCACATTTTAGAAATGCCTGTTAGTACAGTAAACATTTCAATGAAAAACACACTTGAACTGTTAAATTCCCTTGGTGAACTAAATGTTTTGCTTCACAAGTGGTTTTTAGATTTGCCTTGGTTCAAATCTATTCCTTCTTAAACATTACTATAAGAATTTAATAAATTAAGAGCCCTTACTTCATGGTACATCTGTGCAATTTAGATCCAGTTTAGCAGGTATTTACAGAACATCTTTGTGCTGACTCCCAAGACTGGTACTGATTCAGTGATAAATAAATACTACAGGGTCCCTGCCTTTAAGGAAAATGTTATCTAATGGGAGAGACAGAAAAATAATATCAAGCAATTAATCCACTATCACTTAGCAAGCAAGAGATAGCAATTATGCAATCAATAAATTTTTGAATTTCTTATGTCTAGAAACTCTTTCATGGGATAGGCATTTTCTTAAATGTACTATATCTCTGGCCTGTCAGAATTAGAAGTGATACTTTTGTATGTCATAAAGAGTAGGTGCCCAATCTCCATAGACAAAGGAGATCAGAGCAAGCTTTCTGAGAGAGCAACATATGAACCAGGACTTGAAGAAAATAAAATAAAAAGGTATTGCACAGGCAGAGAAAATCACTATCAGCAAGCATGTGGAGCCAAGAAGAGCACTGTGTTTTGGAAGAATATGGAAGCATATTTTGGTGCTGAGCCTGGTGGAGATGGAAGACCAGCTGGAGAAGAAGATAAAGACCTGCTCATGAAGGACCCATGCAGCCTAGTCTAGGACACTAAGCACTCAAAAGCTTACACTCTTAATATTCATGCTGAAGCTCAGCTGCTCATTAATTCAGGGATAATATACTTAGCCTTTTTACTACCTTAATAACTCTTAAAATAGAAACTCTGATAAATTTTCAGTGCTCTAGAAAAAGTAATCAGCAAATTATATCTAGAGATATATTGGTGTTTAAGCACAATATGACTTATCTACATATATAAAAGCCTAAGTGACCGTTTGTCTTTTTGACCAGTAGCTATGATGCACAATGACCACCAGGGTGCAGACACTCAATGCAGAGGCATGGAAACATGGAACAGACTACTGAATCTGAGAGGGAAGCGGGGAGGGTGGATGGTCGAAAAGATTAACCAAGTATCTTATATGCATACTAGAGGCCCAGTGCACAGATTCGTGTACCAGTGGGGTCCCTTGGCCTGGCTTGAGGGGATTGGGCTGAAACTGGCAGTCTGAAATCCCCTGAGGGGTCCCAGATTGTGAGAGGGTGAAGGCCAGGCTGAGGAACCCCACTGGTGACAAATCCATGTGCTGGGCCTCTAGTTGTCACATAAAAACATTCAGAGTCGAGTGGGTCAAGTTCACACCCAGCAGTCTGGTTTCTCCTATAACATGGTGCTCTGACAAAGTCCTACATGTTGCTTTACTAGTGTGAGATTTTTCCATGATGCCTTTGATTTAAGGTTGACTAGCAAGAAGTTTGTCTAATAGTGGGATGTAGAATATTTGACAATTCTAAAGTGGTTTGTATTGTGGTTAAAGTGATAATGACTTAGATTTTAAAACAGTGTAAAGTGAGTTAAATAGTGTACGACACTATTTAGAGGTCATCCATGTGATGCAAAGACTCCATATTTTGATCAGATTTTCACTATGAAAAAAACTAACAGTAGAAATGTGGAAAAACGTTTACATCCTCTGGGCCATAGTTTCTATAAAACTGGCGGACTTAGATAAAAGTCTCTTTTACTCTCTTCTAGTCAAATCAAAGTCATCCCCTTTGTGATAACATTATCCTGTGTCTGAGTGACAGAAACATGCAATAGCTCAGTTACTGGTGGAGCTGTCCAATATCGGAATTTATTAGTTCATTAATTTGATATTTACTAAGTACCTGCAATTGAAGGTCTGTTTCAGGGAATGGGAATGTGATGGCTGTGGTCATTTGCACTAGTACTCACATCTTTCTGCCTCTCAGAACTTCATAGATATTGAGAAGGATGCAATTTCTGGTGCCTTTGTAGTTGGATAGAGCCATATATTACTTTTGGCCGATGGGTTGTCAGTGAAACTGACATATGTCATTTCTGCGCCATAGCAATTGAATGCCATTTTGAGACCCTCAAGTGCTCTTTTTTCTTTACCAGGAAGATAGTAGCTGTTACATCAGCCTGGGTTCTACAGTAAACCCCAGCCAAGCTGCTAAGGGCATTTGGCATGAGTGATAAGTAATCTTTAGTTGTTTTAAACTAGTGAGATTTTGGACTTGTGTTTCACTGAAGCCAAACCTAGCCTGTCCGGACTGACAAAATAGGGAGCAAGACAGACAAGACCCTTGTTCTCATGGTGCTTCCAGTCTAGTGGGAGATAAAAGACAAGTAGAAACAAATGAGGGAGGTGATTTAAGATGGAGAATGGCTGGGTTGATAGGGGGAATACTAATTTAGGGTGGATGGTCATTGAAGGCCCTGCTATAGATATTTGGAGTGAAGCATATTGAGAACAAGGAGTCAGTCATCTGAAGATCTTTGGAAAGAGCATTCCAGACCCAGAAACAGCAAGAATAAAGGCCTTTTGGTGGAGCAAGCTTAGTATATTTAAGGAATAGAAAAAGGCCAACATGATTGGAGCCCAGAGATGATGTGTGAATTGTAGAGGATGAGGTTAGAGAAATAGACAATGGATTTTCAGGATTTGTTATTTTATCACAATAAAATAAATTAAAAAATATTACTTTTCTGAATTAAGTTATCGTTATAGTTATTTTAGTACATAAGTAATAACTATATACATATCTATCTATATATTACACATTTTGATAATAATCATTACATATAAAAACTATGTTATTTGAAGTGTATTCCTTAATGAAATATATAGAAATTTGTTTTCTAAGCAAAATCATTCATCTATGGATGATGCATATTGACAGAATAAGGCAGAGTTCAGAATCTATTTTGTTTGTTTTACCTTTTATCTTAAGATAGGCACTAAAAAAATTTGTTTGCATACATTTAAAAAATAGGAATGAAAGAGGTTTTGTAATGGCAATGTCACACAATTTCTTGATTAATCTTGGTTTTGAAAAAGTAAATGAAAGTCATCTAGGTCATCCTTTCTCAACTGAAGACAATGCTTTGAATTATCTCTAGGATATTTTCCTCCAAAAAAAATGTGTCAAAGCAAGAGTAGGTAGGTATGGTTGAAAATTGCCTCTTCCATTTTTATTTATTTTTATTATTTATTTATTTATTTTTAGAGAGGAAAGGAGAGGGATAGAGAGTTAGAAACATCGATAAGAGAGAAACATTGATCAGCTGCCTCCTGCACACCCCCTACTGGGGATGTGCCTGCAACCAAGGTACATGCCCCCAACTGGAATCGAACCTGGGACCCCTCAGTCTGCAGGCCGATGCTCTATCCACTGAGTCAAACCTGTTAGGGCGCCTCTTCCATTTTTAAAGGCAGAGAGAGTGAATGGGAAGTTGTGAAAAAAGAATCCATGTAACACTTTAAACTTAGTCCCTTGGATAGTCTTTTTTGTATCTCCATAGTCAGAAGTTCTGTATATACTTCTGGCTTTAGAGTACTTGCCATCCATGCTAGCTTCTACTATTGGGAAGCAGAGAAGGCAAAGAATTGGATGTGTTTCAATATAATTAATTGCTTCAATGTCATCTCCATTGATGTACATAAGCTAAATTCCAGTGATGTTCTAATACAAAGGTTCAAGAGGAAGAACATTTATCCAGGAAATAAAGAACAGGGAAATCATATTTAGAGGTTATCCTGGAAACCTTTTGTATAATTTAGTGCCCATTTCCATCATACCTCCTGTGTAATTTATTGCTTTCATGTACTGTATATTTTTGTTTCTTTAGTGTGTTTGGATCTTACAAATCTTACTTATTTACAAGATATTTATGGGGTTATTTCACCCCGAATGAAAAGCTTCCCAGGAATGAAAAGTACATCAAATAAGGAATGCTGAGGTCAGTGTAGAAAGCAGAGGTAGGTTTTTTCTTTGCCTCCCCCCCTCCAAATTTACAAAATCTATGTTTTAAGTTCTTCCAAAATCTCACAGAGGAAATACTACTCTTCTAACAGTAGGAACAGAACAGAGAAATACCTTTTATGCTGGCATGCTTCCTTTGATCATCAGAAAATCATAAGTTTGTAAAACACCTTTGGCTGGTCAATAAAAATACTTTGTAAATTAAAAAATTAAATAAATATGTTCATATAAATTCTTACATCGAGTTTGGCCAATATTAGGCTTTGCCTACATTAGACAAAAGCCTGGAGATAGATCATATGATCTGCATTGAGATCTCATGCTTAGGGTCTCTTTGTCTCCACTTTAGTCCTTTATAATTCATGCTCCCTGGCAGTCAGAGAGATATTGTAAAAATGTAGAATAGGTCCTTTGATTGATCTTATTTTGAAAAGTTTTCTCATGTTTCTCTTCCTGCTAGAACAGATTATACACTCCTCACCATGATGGTGAAGACTCCTGCCTTCCTCATTGACCTCATCTTAGAGCTCCCCATCTTGATCTTTGTATTCTAGTTGCTGTCATCCCTCTGTATGTTCCCTAAACATGCTGAATTTGCTCCTGTTTAGGGCCTTCACAGATGCCTTCCTTCTGCCTGAAATGCACTTTCTCTAGATCTTTGTCTGGCTGGTGCCTTTTCATCCTTCAGATCTCAGTTCAAAGGTAGCCCATTTGTGAGAGCCCTTTCCCAACTTGCCTTCCTGTGTCCTCATACTCTTTATCCCACTGCATGTTAGAAAGAAGTTGTCTTCATAGCACTCATAATTAGTAGACATTTTATTATTTATTTGTTTACTTGTTTATTTGTTGTCTGCTCCCCTAAGTTGTAACTCCATAAAAGGTAACCAGTCTTGTTCACTATTGTATTCTGGTCTTTAGAATCCTATCTAATAAAGAGGGAATGTGCAAATTGACCATCACACCATCACAAAGTGGCAGTGCCCATAGCCACATGGTGTCGCCCAGTCCCCACAGCCCTGCTGGAGTCCCCCAGTCCTTTCAGCCCCACTGGTGGGGGCGGGGGTGGCAGGTACATGGCAGCCAGAGTCCCACAGTCCTTTCAGCCCAGCTGTGGGGGCAGCACCTATGGGGTGCGGCTGAACCCACCCTCAAACTCCCAGCTGCCCAGGGCTGGCCTGAGGCACATGCAAGCCTTGGATGGCAGCTGCCCAGCTGCCTAGGCTGGCTCAAGGCACAGAAAAGCCTTAGGTGGCAACTGCCCAGCCAACGCCTGAGGTGCAGGCACGCCTTGATGGTGGCTGCCCAGCTACCCAGGGCCGCCCAAGGCTCAGGTAACCAACGCTGGCCCAGGCTTGCGCAGTTGGCAATGGCAGCAACAGAGGTATGATGGGGCATTGCCTTCCCCTGATGGCTAGGTCGCCTCCCACCCCTGAGGGCTCCCGGACTATGAGAGGGGGCAGGCCAGGCTGAGGGACCCCCCTCTAGTGCATGAATTTTTATGCACTGGGCCTCTAGTAGTATAGAATAAATGCATAGTAAACATTTGTTAAAGATTCACTAACTAAATGAATCTTCTGATTTACTTTTCCACTGTGGAGTTTGTTTTCATTCTTAAAAACGAACAAACAAACAATGATTGATATGCACATTGCAAAATTGCCTTAATGAAGTATTTGTCTCATTGGTCTGCCACTATGGAAAATATCAGCTGGCTAACTGCTGGCAGCAACATATTGGCATCTAGGAGTTCACTCCCTTTTTGGAACTAGAATGACAAAGAAGGTGAACTGCAAAAAAATCCTTTTTTAAAAAATAATTTTTTATTTTTTCCCTGGGGGGGCCTCCTTTTATTTTATATTTTTCCCACTTTCTTTTTTACAATTTATCTTTATTGTTGAAAGTAGTACAGATGTCCTTCCCTCCTTCCCCCATTATTCCCTAGGGTTGTTTCCTGGTTTTAGCTATTGTAAATAACACTGCTATGAACATAGGGGTGAATTGACCAGTGTTTCTGACTTCTTAGGATATATTCCCAGAAGTGGGATCACCGGATCAAATGGCAGTTCCATTTAAAATTTTTTTAATGGTTATATCAGTCTGCATTCCCACCAGCAGTGCATGAGGGTTCCTTTTTCTCCATATCCTTGCCAGCACTTGTTTGTTGATTTACTGATGATAGCCATTCTGGCAGGTGTGAGGTGGTACCTCATTGTTTTAATTTGCATCTCTGATGATCAGTGACATTGAGCATTTTTTCACACTTCTATTGGCCATTTGTATGTCCTCTTGAGAAAAGAGGTCTTCTGCACATTTTTTATTTTTTAATTAAAATTGATGTACCATATTGAAACGGAATTTTTGGACTGGAACCTGGATTCTTCATTCACCAGAGTAGAAAAATGAATCTGTGGACGGAAGACGGTAGAGCAAAGGTAGAATTTGTTAAAGAACAAGTACAGACTCCCCCGTGGGGAGGGGGAAAAGGGTCTCACTGAGTCTCTTTTCCCTGAGGCTTATAAAGCTTGCAGATCCCCTCTGATTGGTCACTATTCCCTTGGACTGGTAACTCCTGGGCTCAAAGGTTGAATCTCACATGGGACATGTAAGGTTCTCTCCACCTCCTTCCTTATTGTTTCCTATTCCCTTTGGGCTTTCTTCTTCTCCTTCTGGATGAAGGCCTTCCTTCCCTTTATTTTGTAAATGTAGATTTTCTGCTGTCCCCAGCTCCCTCATTCTATGGAAATGTGCCTGTTGCAGCTTTTCAGCTCCTCCATTCTAGGGAAATATACCTTCTGCTGCTCTGCAGCTCTTTGCTTCCTCCATGGTCACCTTAATTTCTAAAATTTCCTAGTAAAACCTGTCTTTTTCACTCCCCCAAATTCCTGTTTTAATATTATATTAGTTTCAGGTGTACATCCCAGTGATTAGATATTTATGTAACTTATGAAGGGATCACCCCAATAAATCTAGTACCCATCAGGCACAAAATAGTTATTATAATATTAATGACTGTATTCTGAATGCTGAAGCCTCCCCCATCACCGGAGGTGGGTCTGCAGGTGTGCCCTGTATAGGCTGTATGCATCCTCCCATTATAGTCGAGCCTTGATTGCTGTTGGCAAATCAGTGGGAGGGATTTACCCTCAGGTTAATCATATCATCTGCAAGGATGGGCTGAGACTACAGGGAGAAGCAACTGTGTAGCCCACAGAGCAGGATTCTGGTTAGTGGGGCTTTGGTGCCTGATGAGTCCTCCCTTTGAGTGGAGGTGGTTGGGTGGTGCTCCAGTGTGGTATGAAGCTGTCCACTGGGCTCACTGACTCTGAGGCCTCCGGGAAGGTGCAGGCCAAGATCAGCTACTGCCTGCTGAGACCAGATGCTGCTTGTTTGGGGCTTGTGAACTTTTGAGATTTTAGGAAAGTCTGCAGCATGAGCCAAGACAAGCTGTGTGATCTCAGGGAATCACCTGGTCACCACAATTGGCGTTAGCCAGGTTGATGGAGGCTGAGAGGTGTCAGCCTGGCTCTGTGTGGGAAGGACTCAGAAAAGGGAAATTGGTCTGCCTGCACTTCCATCTGGGAGAAAGCTGGCCCATCCAGCCTGACCTGAAGACAGACAATTCAATTCCTCCCCAGTATATCCCTGGTGACTCATCGCTGGAGCTCAGGGAGTGATCTGAGTAAGTCAGTGTGCGGGCTCTTTAAGGGGGACTCTAGTAGCCCTCTGTCTTAGCCACAGTCTCTGCTGGTTTTCACTGGTACAAGTCCTGGGAACTTCTCTTCCTGGACTGGAATCCTGGGCTGGGGGGCCTGGTGTGGGGCTGGGACTCCTTGCTCCTCAGGGGGGACCTCTGCAAGTGAGATATCCCTCCTGATATTTAACTACCCCTCCTACCAGTCTCAACATGGCTGCTTTTGTATATCTTTGGTTGCAGGACTTCCATTCAGCTAGATTTCAGATGGTTCTGAATGATGACTGTTCTGTAGGTTAGTTGTAATTTTGATGTGGTTGTGAAGGATGCAAGGACCGTATTTACTGACTCTGCCCTCTTGACTAGAAGCCACAAAGCTGTGCCTTTTATGGTCTAGATTTTCATTGTTTATATCTGGATCTGCAAGTGGATCTGAACATCCTAGTAAATTATCAAGTTACTTTTTTCTTCTTTTTCATAATATCCTATTTACGTCATGCTCCACTCTTCTGTCCTGGAGTGTCCATGGGGGAAGGGGCAACCTAGAAGCTATGCCCTGAGCTGGAAGTGAACAGGGAGCAATATCTCCTTCCCTGTCTGTGATTACTTGTAATTACATACACTGAAGTTTGGGATTTCAGCTCTGGGTTGCCATTAATTTGTAGAATTTTCAACTAACAAGGTCAATTTCTCATTTGTGCCTGTAACAAATATTTTCCAGTCATTGGCTTTGGTCATTGATTTTATGTGTCTACTCAGCTAAAGGATGCTCAGATAGGTGGCAAAGCATTGTTTCTGGGTGTGTTGGTGAGGGTGTTTCTAAAAGAGATGAGCATTTGACTGAGTAACAAAGATTGCCCTCCATAATGCAGATGGGACTCATTCAGTCCGCTGAGGATCTAAAAACAGCAAAAAGGCAGAAGAAGGGCAAACTTTCTCTGTGTGCTTGAGCTGAGACATCTATGTCCTCCTGCCCTTAGACATTGGTGCTACTGGTTCCTGGGCTTTCTGACCCAGACTGAGATTTACACCATTGTTCCCCAACTCTCCAGCCTTTGAACTTGGGCTGAATTACATAACCAGCTTTCCGGCTTCTCCAGCTTACAAATGACAGGTTGTGGAACTTCTTGGCATTTATTACTACACTAGGAGCCCGGTGCACAAAAATTTGTGCACTCAGGAGGTCCCTCAGCCCGACCTGTGCCCTCTCACAGTCTGGGATCCCTCTGGGGATGTGCACCTGCTGGCGTACCTGACCAGCCTGGATGAGGGGCTGATGGCTGTTTGTAGGCTTCCCACAGTCCCTTCAGGTTTTGGGTCCCTACTGGGGTACTTGGCCAGCCTGGGTGAGGGGCTGATGGCTGTCTGCAGGCTGGCCAAGCCCCCCAGTAACGTCCCTCACCCCATTGGGTTGTGGCCAGTGTGGGTGACGGGCTCAGGGGCGCTTTCAGGCTGCCCACAGCTCCCATTGACCGAATGTCCCAGCAAGGCTGGCTGGAAGCAGGTTTCTGGGGTTTGTTTATCTTCTATAATTGATGCACTGTTCCTTTAAGCTGAGGTCTAGTAATGAAACCTCCTCTGCTTCAGCTTGCGGATTCTATAATGAGACAATGTTACTCTTAGTAGTCAGGCCAGGCCTGCTGTTTCCTTTAGCTCCAGAGGATTCTATGATTGATATTTTGTTGCAAATATGTTTTGCCTTGAGCCAGGATAAGCGGAGCTCACCGCAGTCTCAGTTTCAGTCCTGCTGCAATGAAAGCTGCTGTTTACTCAGCTCCATGAGTGGCGGCCTCCATGTTGGCTGGGTTAATTTGCATATAGTCACTCTGGTGGGCGTGGCTTAGGCGTCCCGAAGAAACAGTTAATTTTAATATTACGCTTTTATTAGTTAGGATGAGGCAGTTCCTATAATAAAGCTCCTCTTCTATCTATTTATCTATTTATCATATATTTATCTATCATCTATCTATCTATCTATCTATCTATCATCTATCTATCATCTATTCTCTCTCTCTTCTGTTTCTCAGGAGGGCCCTGAGTAATATATTGGCTATCACCATATTGTACCTAAATTTTGATTTATGCCAAGAGTTATATCAAAGTATTAAGGCAACTCTTGGACAAAATCAAGTTGACAGTTGTCCATTCTAAAGCCATTATTCTCTAAATCACAAAACCACTGCTACTATGCTTCAGCCCATTTGTAAGTATTACTAAAAATATTTTTGTTCCACTGTTGGACTTAAATAGTCTCTCTGACATCCCCCGAAGTGTCCCAGATTGAGAGAGGGCACAGGCCAGGCTGAGGGACCCAACGGGTGCACGATAGGGACCAGGGAAGAATGTGGGAGGTTGGATAGCTGGGGAGGGACCTCAGGAGGGCTCTAGGGCATGTCCGGCCTGTTTCACTCAGTCCTGATCGGCCAGACCCCAGCAGTAAGCTAACCTACTGGTTGGAGAGTCTGCCCCCTGGGGGTTACTGCGCGTCATAGTGACTGGTCGAGTAGTCGACTGTCTTCCCTCTATGTTCAGTGCATGTCATAGCGAGTGGTTGAGTGGCCTTAGTATATCATTAACATGTTACTCTTTGATTGGTTGAATGGCCAACCAGACAACTGGGCACTTAGCACATTAAGCTTTTATTATATAGGATAGTGAATTCTAAAGTGATTCAGAATCAAGTAAAGAATGAATTCCTACCTGGGAGGAGAGCCCTGACAAGGGTGCTCACTGTTCCAGTCCTTTCCCTGTGTGTGGACATTGTGTCTGCATGTGCTCATATGTGTTCCTATGTTCCCATGCTTGTGTATGCATGTGTGGGTGCCTGTGCATGTTCACGTGTGTGTGTGCACGCACGCACGTGTGTGAACTTGACGGTCTTGAGCAGTATGGATTCTTGGTCATGTGTCCTTACAGGGTGGACACTGCCAGTCAGTCCTCTTCCTCCTTGGCATTTTCTGTGTCCCCACATCAGAATTTCTGAAGCCCCTCTTTGGACCATGAGCCATTTCCATTTTTTTAAAAATATTTTATTGATTTTTTTTACAGAGAGGAAGGGAGAGGGATAGAGAGTTAGAAACATCGATGAGAGAGGAACATCGATCAGCTGCCTCCTGCACACCCCCTACTGGTGATGTGCCCGCAACCACGGGACATGCCCTTGACTGGAATCGAACCTGGGACCCTTCAGTTTGCAGGCCGATGCTCTATCCACTGAGCCAAACCGGTCAGGGCTATTTCCAATTTTTTACTTTCACCATCCTGCTGAAGGGAACATCTGTGTCCATAAATCTTTATTTCTTTAGGACTGGTCTCTAGAAGTGGAGATTCTCAGTCTAATGTAAACATAATTTTAAAGTGTTGGGGCAGTCCCCTATATCCAAGGTCACCTTGTCCACTTTGAGGCTTATTTGGGAAAACAGGGGTGCAGAGATTTGGGGAACAAGGAAGAGAAGGAGGCTGCTGGAAGTGGAGGAGATTGAAGTACTAGGAGTTACATGCCTAGTCAGAAGGTCCCATCTATCCTGCCTTTGCCCTGTCCCATGTTCTGCCACATATCCTCTCTCCCTTATCCCCACTTCTATCCCATACCATCACTGCTCTGCTCTGTAACTCAAGTGAGCTAAGCAGCCTGGCCCTTGCCATCAAGGACACAGGAAGCTGCAGACCTGCACATTCTGGCCTACTCCCTCTCCCTCCAAGTGCCTCTTCCTCTCTGTCAGAAAAGCAGACCTTAGGGAGGCTCAGCCTGACGCAGGGACACTTTGAATGTGCTCTATCCAGGGGAAGTTCTCAGTTGCAACAGCAGGACCCACTTGAGAAGTGTGAACAGAAGGGATCTTATAAGGCTCCTCATGGAAAGTGCCATAAATGAATCTTCTGGGGAGGTCACAGCCCCTAAACCACAGAGGTATTCCAACATTGACCTTTGCCCTGGCCTTGTGCCAGCGAAGCCCACATACCCAGCACATCCACCTTCTGTGAGTGCGGCTCTGCTCAGTGGGGATGAAGGAGAGAGCCATCATCTCATTCAAAGTCAGGTCAGGTAGAGTTCACTTGGTCTGAGGCTGCCAGGCTATTATTAAAAATTAAAGAAGAAATAAAGAGCTTCCCAGATAAGAAAAGCTAAAGAGTTCATTACATCCTAAGCAACAGTACCAGAAATGTTAAAGAAAGAAGGAAAAAAAACACAGAAAAAAAACCCTTAACATAGTTATAATGATTAAAATACCAATAAATAAGTACCTGTCAATAAGCATTTCAAATATAAATGGATTAAACACTTCAATCCAAAGACAGAGTAGCTGAATTGATAAGGACACAATACCCATATATATGCTTGTCTACAAGAGACCTACCTAAGAATGAAGGACATGTACAGACTGAATGAAAGTAAAGTGATGAAAAAGGTATTTCATGCAAATGCAAATAAGAAAAATGAAGCTTGGGTAGCAATACTAATATCTGACTTTTAAAACAAATCCTCCTGTCTAATAAAAGAGTAATATGCAAATTAACCGTCACTCTGAGACAAAGATGGCAGTGGCTGGGACAAGACACTTGCGTCGTTGCCATGGTGACGATGCAGTGGTTTGCCCCAGCACACTGGAAGAGGGCTTCAGGGCCTGCTTGGCTGCAGCTGCCACTGGGGTGCTGGGCCCCCTGCAGGCCGGGTCTCCATGCTTCGGACCCCAGTGACCAGCTGCTGGGGTCTGAAGCGTGAGGACCTGGCCTGCAGGGGGCCCAGCACCCCAGCAGCTCTGATCCCCACCTTGGCGCTGGGGCCTCTGGGGTCCGAAGTAGTGTTGGGATCTGGCCTCCAGGGCACCAGCACCCCAGTGGCCCTGAGCCCTGCTTCAGCACTGGGGTTGGAGGAGCAGAGACACAAACCTTCAAGTGGGCCCAGCACCCAGCAGTTCCAAGCCTCAGAGCTGCGGAGGCGCTGGGGCCACTGGGGCTACAGCAGAGACACAAATCTGCAGGAATCCCGTGGAAAGGGACATAAACTATCATAACTTTATCTCCCTTTCCACAAGATGAGAAAACTGACCCTGATTTATTTAGTGATATGGCCTACACCTTTCTACAAGCACAGCATATGTTATGACCACTCCCAGGAAGGTCTGGTCAGAATACTGTCTCCAGGGAATAACACTACTGTGGCAAATCATCTAAGAAAGGAAACAAGCTTTTGTTGGGTTTATTCTGAAGGTCAGAGAACATGCCACCCCAACATATGATGTGTTGTTATATTGATGATCTTGAGCTGCAGATGCTTGAAAAACAGCAAATGCAAGGAGAGGCTTTCACTAAAGTCTCCCGATCTGCCTAAAATTGGACCCTGCCCCCCCCCCCCCCGAAAGGTTCCCTCGATGGAAAAAATGTCATCAGCCAGTGAAGACTGACTCCTGTCATAGGAGACTACAAGTTGACATCACACCCAAACTTTGTTACAAATTATCTCCCCCACCCCCATTCATCTTTCCTAAAACTCGTGTACTCTCCTCTCAGAGGCCTAGATATCCCATCCTCTTTCCCTAGGAAGAAAGTATTTAAATCTGGACTCTAAGCCACCTTGGGGAGTTATTCATTTTTCCCTGGGATCTCCCACATATACACGAGGTACACATTTTAATGAACTTTTGTTTTTCTCTTGGTGAACTGTCTTTCATTATGAGGGCCTCCACTAAGAACTCAGAAGGGTAGAGAAACACTATTTTTCCTCCTCCACAATTCTTTCTCGGGAAATCAAGTCCCAGGCTGAATAGTGAGTTTGGCTCAAGTGCCAAGCAGTCCTGGCTGAGGGGAGGGAAGCTTCTAGGAGGAAACCAATTATATTGGCATCAACGTAGGACAGAGAACACACTCATGGTTTCTGGTGGGAGTTTAAGGTGGTTCAACATTTTTGGAGGAGGACTTGGCAAAATTGATAGAAATATTCAAGGTACATCCAATAGTCTTCTTCTAGGAATTTCATCTGCTGAGATAAGGCACCAGTGCATAAGCCCTGGTCAAAACCCACGATGCTGCTGCAGACTTCCCTTCCACAATAGGAAAACCTGCTAACAACCTGCATTTTTAAGACAAGGTGGCATCTATACTAATAAAAAGATAATATGCTAATTAGACTGAACATCTTCCAGACGACCTTCTGGATGTCCTTCCGGACAAAGCCATGGTGACAAGGCTGAGGCAGAGGCAGTTACAGGTTATCAGGCAGGCAGAGAGCAGTTAGGGGGATCAGGCCAGTAGGCAGGTGAGTAGTTAGGAACCAGCAGTCCCGAGGATTCCCCAATTGGAGAGGGTGCAGACCAGACTGAGGGACCACCCTGAGTACACAAATTTTTGTGCACCAGCCCCCTAGTATCTAATAAAAGAGTAATATGTAAATTAACCATTACTCTGAGACAAAGATGGCAGCACCCATAGCGTGGGGCAGGACGCTGGCGAGTAACTCTGGCAACATGAACCCAGCAGGCATTGCCTCAGCAACTGACAACCCGACAACCCCGTGAGTAGCAGGAAAGGCCGGAGGCTATGCGACAGTGTGACTATGGAAGGCGTGTGCCTGCTTCCCAGTCCCCTCAGGGGGATCAGGGAGCAGGACAAGCCAGTGGGGAATGAGGCAGTGCGCAGGCTTCCTAGTCCCCTTGGGGAGATCAGGGAGCAGGAAATGCCGGCCTGGCTGGGAGGCAGGTGGGGTTTTCCCTGCTTTCCTTGTGGTTGGAGAAAGATGGGGAACAAGCAAGCCTGGCTGGCAGGCAGCACCCAGCTCTGGCCACAGCTCAAAAAAGAGAACAACATGCAGGGGATGGCAGGAGTCTGAGAGATCAACACAGAGGGGTGCCTGCTCCAAGCCTCCACAGTGTGCTTCGGGGCAGGACCCCAGCAGATAGACACACACAGGAGGACTGCTCCAAGCCTCAAATGTGGCTGGGGGCAGACCCCCAGTGGTGACACAAACATACATACACATACACACACATATACACACATATACACACACAGCGCCTGCCAGACTGGGACCATCAGTAGGACATCCACTGAGAGGTTCCGGACTGTGAGAGGGGGCAGGATGGGCTGAGGGACCCCCACCCTCCCACCATGCACAAATTTCCTGCACTGAGCCTCTAGTTATATAATAAGAGACAAAGAAGGACATTACATACTTATAAAGGGATTAATCCAACAAAAGGATATAACCCTTGTAAACATTTATATACCCAACAAAGGAGCACCCAAATTTATGATGCAAATCTTGATGAAAATAATTGGAGAGATTGACAGAAATAGCCATAGTACGGGATTTTAACACTTGATTGACATCAATGGATAAATCTTCTAGACAGAAAATCACCAAGGGAACAGCAGCCTTAATTTATACAATAGACCAGAAAGACTGAATTGATATTTTCAGAACATTTCAACCCAAATAAGAATATATATTATTTTCAATGCACAAGGAATATATTCCAGGATAGACCATGTGTTAGGCAGAAAACAACACTCATTTTTTATTCAGCTGCCTGGAAGTCTCCCATCCCCCAGTAAATCTGAATTGCATTCATGATTCCTAAGCAGCAGTACAAGAAATGTACTACACTGCTAACTTTGATTTTTATTCTTATTTCAAATTTCAATTTCTGATACCATAAATGTCTAAACTTTGACACCTTAAGTATCTAAGATTTTGACATGTTAATAAACCTAGTGGATTATCAGAAAATTGGTATTTAAAATGTTCTTCCTCTTGGCACATCAAGATGGGATGAAGCAAGATCATCACAATATTGTACTATTCTTGTGAAGTCTTTCTTCTTATTGCTGCTCACAGTGGTTATATATTTGATATTTGATACAGAATGCTCTGTGGCCTATCAGGACAGTCAGCAGCCTGCTGTTTGAGTTAGAAACGTTTCTGTCTTCCTTTTCTCTAGATATTCTCTGTCTTAGAAAAGCCATGATATCTATAAAAGATGTCTGAATAAAAACAAAACAAATCAACACAAAACATCCAAAGCAG
Organism: Murina feae; assembly: GCA_004026665.1. Classification (NCBI taxonomy): domain Eukaryota; kingdom Metazoa; phylum Chordata; class Mammalia; order Chiroptera; family Vespertilionidae; genus Murina; species Murina feae. The sequence continues at coordinate 5,182 of PVJC01005209.1, read as the reverse complement.
AAGTTTTTGTTTGGATGGTGAAAAGGACTAAAAATCAAAGAGTGAAAGTACTTCAAATTGGTGTCTTTCAACTATAATTCCACTAAGTTGTTGTTTGGAGTATTTTTATGTCATATTTTCAAACATTTTTTTCTTTATAATGGTAAAATAACAGTCATTTGGTATTTTTCAAACCTGAGTTGTTTTTTGTACACTCACAGAACTGTCAATCACTAACATGATATGGGAAAGGCACAGAATGATAAATTTACTTTATTTTAAACACTCAGTGTCTCTGTGATACTGTAAATAAAAACTATCTTCTGCACCTGCTCTGGCAACTTACACAATAGCTTGAATTTCTAAATTTAAAAAATGTTAAATTACACTATGTACATAATTAAAATGTTTGAATATTTTATCTTTTTATATGAAGGGAGCCTAAATTATTTGCTACCCATCAAATATCTATATATATAAAAGCTAAGTGACCAGAATGACTGAAACAGCTGGTCACTATGACACGCACTGAGGCGGCCAAATGGCCCAGTCAGGGTCCTGATTGTACCCCCCAACTTCCTGCAGCCCCTCCCCCTGGCTGGTGTAGTCCCTGACCAGCCCCCAACCCCAATTAGGGGTGGAGCCAGCCTGCCAACTGCCCACAACTCCTCCTGATGGCCGTCCCAACCCCGATTGGTCACTCCCCCATTGGCCTGTGGTCCCACCCCTGGCTGTCCCCATCCCCCATTGGCCCCCCCAAATCAGGGGCCAGGGCCAGCTGGCCAACCTCCATGGCCCCTTCCCTCTGCCAGCCTGGCCCTGATTGGCCCCCAGCAGGCAGGCTGGCCAGACCCCACCCATGCATTAATTTGTGCACTGGGCCTCTAGTCAGTAATAAACAGGAAGTATGTCTGAATGTGACATTAATTCTGGGAACTGCATTAATTATTATGTCACTTTAATTGACAGCATAAGTGATAATGTGCAGTGTAAGCGAGGAGAAGGTACAAACCTAGGTTTGCATGTCAGTCCTACCACTTATTAGCATCATGGCCTTGAGAAAGTTAACTAAATTTTCTGAATCAGTTTTCTTACCTGTAAAATGGTGGATTAGAAATAATGCACATAAAAAATGCCTGGTATATATTAGATGCTTGATCATAACCCCAAATCAGCTCTTTTAGCTCTTAATTGCCTATATAAGTCTTGTCATGTGAATGATGCCTAGATTTAATAAAATTGAGGCTTTTCCCCCCCTTATGTTTTAGAATCAGTGTGGTGATATTAGGAAGAATTTTATAATAGCCAGTTCTTGTCACAATAATGCTATATAATGCATGATCTCAGGATGTAAGAATTGACAACAGTGGGAATTTATTGCCATGCTCTCAGGTCTGCAGTCAACAGGTAGATCTGATTATGGTGGACTCATCTGCGCAGGTCTTATGTAGGCGGAAAGGCCAGTTGAGTTCAGCTCCAGGTTGTACATTAAGTTCAAGTTGGATCAATGTGTCTGGTCTGGGTCCCAATCAGAAGGAGCAGCTTTTACCTGGAATCAGCTCTTCTTGTGGTAGATTATTAGGCACAAGAAACCAAATAAGACATTCAAGCACATCTGTTACTATTTCATCATAAAGCAAGTGACAAGGTCAAGTTTCAGTGAAGTGGGAAAGTGTACTCACTGGGTCAGAAGGTGAACAAATATTCGTGGAAAACTCCAAATACCACTATATTTCAGAGTACGCGTCATAGGGGAAAGAATAGAAACTGTTGAGGTCAGCAGACTAGAAGAATCAAACAGGGGTTGTTGCTAGATTTTAGTCATATCTCAGAAGAAATAGAATGGGATGAAGAATAGAAAGGGGAAAAAGGAGAAGGAAAGGACAAGGCAGTTCTAAGGACTGAAATGCAATAACACTGAAATAGTTATTCAAAATAGAAATGATTTTAAAATGATTTTAAAAATATGATGTGTATTTAACTTCATCATAAATAGAGACAGGCAGAGTACAGTTATTAACATGGACTTACGTGTGTTCAATATTCAGATTTATTCAGGCACAAACCAGTTACTCTTGCATCATTTCTCGAAAAGATAGATAGATTATTCATGTAATAAAGTATATGGTGATTTGAAAGCCAAGACAATGATTACTTTACATGAAATAATCTAATCCCACACAATGTAAAACCATTTTGGCAATGTCTATTTATATGAAACAAATAGAGTTATATCTAATGGTTCTTATCAGAATAGTCATTCTTTAATAAATTGTTAGCTTTAGTTTCACTTCTGTGTATGCTGAAAAGGTGTGTTTTTAAAAAGCATTACCTTAAAATATTTATTAATTTAGATTTTTCACAAGCTCAGACTGATTCTCCTGAATAGACTGGATGAATGTAATTTTCTAATAAAAATTACAATTAATTTTCATGTAAGTGTTTAATCAACAAATTGTCTATGTGCTGAAGATATGAAGATGAATTAAAAATAAGAATCCCTGTCCTAAAGAAGCTCAGAGAAAAGATATATACGTTTATACATTGTGTGAGGAGCTATAATTGGACAATATGCAAAATATGCAAAGTCATCTGCAGTAATGGGAAGGGAAGGTATTATCAGTGTGTCTGTGCGGGTTGACTTGGAAGGATAAATAGAAGTTGGTTAGCTGAGAGCTGGTAAGGGGCATTCGATGGAAGGAACAATGTGGAAGGGTGTAGAATCACCACAGATGATAGCAGGGGTGGGAACTGAGAATTCAGCATGGCTGAAACATCTGCTTTGCAGGGAAGTTATAGGAGACATGGTTGGAAACATAGCTTGGAGTCATAATCAGTAGACCCATTCATCAAGCTGTCTGCCCTTCCCATAGCCCTTCTCAGACTCTTGGCTTCCTCAAGATGACCAATCATTTCTAGGCTCACAAACATTTTGAAAACTGTTTCTGTTGGGAGTTTGAAGTGACAAGATACGTAGGAAATCTTGGGATAGCTCTTTGCTTTCATAAGTATGTAAGATCAGCAGAGAAAGTCAGTCTTCAGAGAGAGAATGAAACAGACAAAATGAGAAGTGGAAACAGAAATCAATGTGGGCAGAGAAAAATAATAAAAAAGGCAGCCCAGCTGGTGTTGCTCAGTGGTTGAGCATTGACCTATGTACAAGGAGGTCATGGTTTGATTCCAGGTCAGGCACATGCCCAGGTTGTGGGCTCCATCCCCAGGGGCGGGCATGCAGAATGCTGCCGATCAATGATTCTCTCTTATCATTGATGTTTCTCTCTCTCTCCCTTCCACTCTAAATCGATAAAAGTTTTTTTTTTAAAAAGGAAGGCAACCATTTTGGATCCTAATGCTTTCCAGACTCTCATTCTGGGAGTCTGTGAAGCTGGTGGTACTCCGACCTAGAACTTCTGGAGAGTCCCTTTTGGTTTAAGTTAGCTTACCTTGAATAAAGTCAACCAAACCCTCTTCCTAAGTCTATTTTGTACTTTGGCCTTTGATAGGTGAGTGGTAGGAAAGTATTTAATAATTGTTATATAACATTACATCAGTGTTGATAGACAACATTTACTGTGTGTTCTGGGTAACAAGGTACACGTGAGCATTCTTTACACATAGTGACTCATTGAATCCTCCAAATTGTCTGATCAGTAGTTATTACTATTGAACCAAAGGTATGGATGAGTAAAACCAAACTGAATATGAAGTAAATCAGTCTAACATAAAGTTGATGTGCCAATCAACAACAAAGCCTATTAGAAAATCTAATGTTCTGGTTCGTAGACTGATAAGAGTAAAAAAAACAACAACAACTCAAAAAAACCCAGTTTGGGGGAGAAGGTAAAGAGTAAAGAGGGACAAATATATGGCAATGAAAGATGATTTGACTTTGGGTGATGGGCACACAATGCCATATACAGATCATGTATCATAGAAATGTACACTTGAAACCCACATGATCCTATGAACAACTGTCACCCCAATAAATTTAATAATAAAAAAGCCAGTTTGGAGGTTGTTATAACATAGGCAAGACATGGGCTGGCATAGACTGGATGAGATGGACTGAGTGAAATAGGGTAGTGGCAGGGAGGATGGTGAGAAGCTGACTGATTCAAGGGATATTTAGAAAATAGGATCCATAGGAGAAGTATGTGGTGAAAGGAAGAATAGTCAAGATTCCTTCCCAGATTTCTGGCTAGAATAAGAGGTAGGTGGTGGTGCTGGCTCACCTTAGTAGAGACTGGGAAGTGTTTGGATGCAGCACTGCTTTTGTCATGTAATCTATGCAGGTCTGAGGCTGGGACACTCACTTTGTTTACTTACCTCTCCCTCCTCAGTTCCTTGCAATCCCTCTCTCAACTTCACATTCCAGAATCTGGGAAGTTTATAGATTATCTATCTATCTATCTATCTATCTATCTATCTATCTATCTATCTATCTATCTATCATTTCTCCTCTTCCTTCATCATCATCAACATATCATCATCATCTTTCTTCTCCAAAATCTATCTTCTCTTTTCCCCATATACCTAGACATTTGAAACAAACAAACAAAAAAAGTGGTTATACTCCATCCCACCCACCCTCTTCTGTCATTCTGTTTTGTCATCCTTCATTGAGGCAATGAATGAAGAATGTTGTCCTAACCAAAAGATGTATTGGCCAACAGAAAGAAAGAACTAGTGAATTAAAGTGACAGAAGGAGTAATACTATCATCTTGTCACAGTAGTTTCTTTTGGGGAGAGGCTGGAGAAGATCTAATTGTTGCTAGCATAAGGAGTAAGTAAAGGGTGGAGAGGTAAATTATAACAAAGTAAAATATACCTACTGTTTTAAGCAGTTTCCATTAGAAATAAGTAGGTAATAGGCCACATTTGGAGCATGAAACTGGGTGAGGGCAAAGCTTTAACTTGAGTGAAATTGGTGAAGATTTGGGCAATGATCACCCCCATATACATTTCTTCTTGAAGTTCCATTTCCTATCCCTTTATCACCTCTGCTTTTTCTTGACTAAGATTCCCAACTCGTACTCAGCTCTTGAACTCTCCATCCTAGTACCTTTAGCCAGCACTGCCTCACTTGTTGACTCACTGACTTACCTTTTAGGCTACATTTAGCATTTGCACTCTATTCTTTTATAACTTATTCAGGTGTCTGGCTTCTGTCTTGCTGCACCTGTAAGGGCGGAAGGGCGGTGC